>QEPC01006987.1:822511-832574 GCA_003113815.1 Sphenodon punctatus
CCCCTCAAGGCCCTCCTTCCAAACCCCCAACCTCTCCGTGACCCTGCCTCCCCTTTTCCCCCTGCGTCCCCGGTCCTGCCCAGCTATGTCCACAGTCCTCTCCCGTGACCCCCTGCACCGCCAGATCCTCTCACCCCCCTTTGTGTCTCGCCCCAGTCCTCCTTTATGCTGCCTATGCCTCTCCCACAGGTGCGTCTGCCTCTCTCCGGCTTCAGCGGGGCGCTTCCTGATGGCGTCATCAGCGAGCCGCTTCCCGTGATTCCCAGCTCTGCCCCTCCCGCCGGGTGGCTCCTCACTCCCGGCGTATCCTCCCTCTCGGCGCGAGGCTCTTCCTCCCTGTCGGTCCGTCTCTCGCTCCTGCGGCCCGTCAGGGCTACGGCCGGTGTCAGGTAAGCCTCTTCATCCTCGCTGAGGCTCCCGTGCCCCTCCGAGGCATCGGGGCCCGGGCCGGCCGGCCTGTCACACACCCCACCCTTCAAGACGAGGTCCCCTGGGGTTGCGGGCTCGGGTGCAGACTCGCCCTGCCGAGACAAAAAGTCAGCATTAGTATGGAGTAGCCCGGCCCTATGCTGGATGTTGAAGCTATAGGGCTGGAGGGCTAGGTACCATCGCATTAGGCGTGTGTTCGTGTCTTTCATGGCAGCTAGCCACTGTAGCGGGGCGTGGTCGGTGACGAGGGTAAAGGCCGCTCCGGCTAGATAGTAGCGTAAGGAGACCACCGCCCACCGCACGGCTAGCGCCTCCTTTTCGATGGTGGCGAATGCTCGTTCCCGTGCACTTAACTTACGGCTAATGTATGCCACTGGGTGTTCCTCCCCTTCTCCCATTTGGGACAACACTGCTCCGAGCCCCTCCTCGGATGCGTCTGTCTGTACTATGAATGGTCTGCTGAAGTCTGGAGTATGTAACATGGGGGCCGTACATAGTTTGTCCTTTAAATCCTGGAAGGCCCTTCGGCGTAGGTCCGTCCACTGGATGGGACCTACCTGGCGCTTCCTGGTGAGATCGGTCAGAGGGGCCGCTAAGGTTGCAAAGTGGGGCACGTGTTTACGGTAGTACCCGGCCATCCCCAGGAACTGCTGGATTTGCCGTTTCGACTGGGGTGGGGGCCAGTCTCAGACAGCTCGTATCTTGTCCCACAGGGGCTTAATCGTTCCTTGGCCCACCTGATAGCCCAGGAACATTACCTCGCTGAGTCCCAGCTGACACTTCCGGGGGTTTGCCATGAGTCCTGCCTGCGCTAAGGTGGAGGCTATTTGTCACAGGTGGGTCACGTGCTCCTCCCAGGAGGGACTGAATACAATGATGTCATCGATGTAAGCTGATGCGTACGCGCGGTGCGGGGTCAGCACTGTGTCCATCAGCCTCTGGAAGGTGGCGGCTCCTCCGTGCAGCCCGAAAGGCATCCGTATGAACTGAAAGAGCCCCATCGGAGTGGCGAACGCCGTCTTCTCCTGGGCTCGGTCGGTAAGGGGTATTTGCCAATACCCTTTCGTCAGGTCTAGCGTGGATAGGTATTGCGCTTTTCCCAGCTGCTCCAACATCACATCTATCCGTGGCATGGGATAGGCATCGAACCTCGATATCGAGTTGACCTTCCGGAAGTCGATGCAAAAGCGAGTGGAGCCGTCGGGCTTCCCTACCAAAACCGGTTGACTCCGCCATGGGCTAGATGACTCCTTGATGACCCCTAGCTCCAGCATCATCTTTACTTCGCACTCCATTATTTCCTATAGGTGGTGCGGGTGTCGGCGAGGAGCCTCCCGGATCACCTTTCCGGGCTCAGTACAGATGTCATGGTAAACTGCGTTGGTGTGCCCGGGAACAGCGGTAAAGATGATGCGGAAGGAGGATAGCAGGTGTTCCAGCTGTCTGCGTTGCATGGGGGAGAGGTCCTTCCCGAGGAGGACCTCTGAGACCTCCCCATCTCCGGCAGGTTCCTTCCCCCTGGGCGGGTCCACGTCGGTGACCATCGACTCCTGGCACCCCCCATCCTGCTCCGTCCACTCCTTCAGCATATTCGCGTGGTACGTCTGGAGTTCGGGGCATCGACCGGGCTGCCGGATGAGGTAATCGACCTCCCCCATCTGCCTTACCACCTCGAAGGGTCCCTGCCAAGTGGCCAGCAGTTTGGATTCGCTGGTTGGTAGGAGTATCAGCACCCTCTGTCCGGGCCGCAGTACCTGCGCCCTTGTCTTTCAATCATAGAAGGCCTTCTGTTTGTGCTGTGCCTCCAACCCATTCTGCCCGGACCATTCCCATACCCTTTTTAATTTTCCCCTCATTTGGGCCACATACTGGACCATGTTGTCCTGGGCATTCGAGGCCTCCTCCAAGCCCTCTTTGGCTAGGTCTAATAGGCCCTGGGGCTGGCGCCCATACAGGAGCTCGAAGGGGGAGAACCCTAAAGAAGCCTGGGGCACCTCTCTGTAAACGAACATAAGTGCAGGTAGTAGGGAAGGCCACGCCCGGGGTTCTTCTCTTACAAATTTCTGCAGCATATTTTTCAGGGTCTGATTAAAGCGCTCGACCAAGCCATCGGTTTGGGGGTGGTACACCGAGGTCCGGAGCTGCTTAATCAGCAGCAGCCCGCATAGCTGCTTCATAACCTTCCCCATAAAGTTTGTGCCCTGGTCCGTAAGCAGGGCCTGGGGAAAGCCCACTCTCGCAAAGATCTTGACTAGCTCTCGGGCTATCACTGGGGCCTTTGTGGACCTCAGGGCCACTACCTCGGGGTACCGGGTGGCTTAGTCCACCAGCACCAGGATGTAACTGTACCCCTCCACTGGACCCACAATATCCATCCCCACTCGCTCGAAGGGGGTCCCCACTAGGGGGAGGGGTACTAATGGGGCCAGAGCGACCTTCTTTCGTGAGGTCAGTTGGCACTCGGGGCAGGAGGCGCAGTAACGCCGGACTTCTTCCCGTATTCCGGGCCAGTAGAACCGGCTCATCAGCCGGTTCCCGGTCTTCTCGGCCCCTAAATGCCCCGCACATGGTACTTCGTGCGCCAGCTTCAGTAGGTCATTCTGCAATCCCCTGGGGACTATCAGTTGGTGGACCTCCCCCCCTCCCGGGCATCCCTGTCGACCCGGTACAACCGGTCGGCCTCTAGTTCAAAATGGGGGTACACGACGGGGCCCCCCGGATTCCGAGGATGCCCATTTACTACGCTCACGCGTTCGTAGGCATATTGCAGCCGGGGGTCCTCTCTTTGTGCCTGCACAAAGTCAAAGGTCCTTACCAGATGGTGTAAACCACCCATCGGGGAATCCGATCGGGTCCCGACGTCCTCGTCTGCTCCCGCCCCCGGCTCCTCGGCTCCTTCCCCCAGAAGCCCGTCGGACCTGGGCAGTAAGGCTGCTAAGGATCCCCAATCTCGTCCGAGGATCACCAGGTGGGCTAAACCTGGCACCACCCCGGCGGTAAGCGATGCACAGTTCCCGTTAACCCACAGGTGAACCAGGCACGATGGGTAGGGGCATACGTCTCTGTGGATGCAGCGGATCAACACCCGCGGACCCTCCCCCCAAGGGAGTCCCTGTAGCCCCTCTCTAACCAACGTCTTCCCGCATCCCGTGTCCATGAGGGCCTGATACTCCTGGTTCCGCACCCAGACAGGGACCAGGCATTTGGCCTGAGGTCCCCCTTCCCCCTGCGGCTCCCCGAGCCACCCATCCATGAAAGTACAGTCTATAAGTGGACATTCGCATTTAAAATGGCCAGGTTTCCCGCACTGGAAACATACCCACCCCTCCGGCCCACTTCCCCCTTCTCTTCTCAGAGTGGATGCCCCATGGGCTCCGGGGCCGGTCGGGACTCCCCCGGAGTTGCCCACCCCCCCCGGCTTCCCTAAGTGGCCTTCCCCAAAGCCCCACCCCCCTCGTGGAGCCTCTTCCCGTGGAACCCCTATTCCCCTACCACCTCCCTTCACTTCCCTAAATCCTCCTCCCAGCCGGAGGTACCGCTCCTTCTTGCTGCTGGGCCTGGGGGGCCTCTCTGGCTATCCCCCCTCTGCCCCCTTAAAAGGCCTTGTAATTCTCCAACAACTGCACCGCCGCTTCTAGGGTAGGGGGCTTATGCTGTGATACCCATGCCCTCCACCCTGGCGGTAGGATGGAGATAAACTGCTCCGTTAATATTACTTCAATTATTTCCATGGGGGTCCTGTTTTGCGGTTTCAGCCACCGTAGCCCATAGGTGCATAGTTTCTGGGCCACTACTTGCGGGGAAGACCCGGGAGGGTACTTCTCTGCCCTAAACCTCCATCGGTATGTTTCTTCAGAGATATCCAACCCCCCGAGTATGGCCTCCCTTACCTTTTTATAATCTGCGGCCTCCCCCGGGCTGAGACGGTCGTAGATGGCTTGGGCTGGCCCAGAGAGGCAGGGGGCCAAGGTGATGGCCCACTGCGCCTCAGGCCACCATGCCGCCGTGGCCACCCTCTCGAAGGTGTTCAGAAATGCCTCGGGGTCGTCGGCCGGGCCCATCTTCATCAGCCACACCGGGAGTCCTTTGGGTTCCCCTGCTCCGGCCACATTGGAGGTGAGCGCGTTCAACGCTGGGGATAATAAGGCTGCCACCTGCTCTGCCATATGGGCTTGGCTCCGTGCCTACGTGGTAGCCAGGTCGGATGTAAGCTGCTGTAAGTACCCCCGTTGGTTCTCTAATTGGGCATTCTGGGTCTCCATGACCCATTTCAACAATGCCTTGGGCTCCATCCTACCCGGGTCCCCTGCGGACCGGGGAGTCAGGTCCCCATGTGGGAGAGAGGATGGATGCGTACCCCGCCCCCTCAGGCCGATCCTGTCAACTACGCCAGTTGTCCCGGGCCCCCTAAGTATGTGCCCGGTCGGCTTCCAAATTCAGGGCCGGCCAGGCGGGGAACCCCCCTTTCTCTCCGGAGTGCCCCCTTGAGGGACAGGGACAGCACCCTGCCCTCCTGCAGGGACACTCTGCAGGCCAAGGCCTGGGCCTAGGTTTCCGTGCACTGCACCCGCCCCCCCCCTCAAGGCCCTCCTTCCAAACCCCCAACCTCTCCGTGACCCTGCCTCCCCTTTTCCCCCTGCATCCCCAGTCCTGCCCAGCTATGTCCACAGTCCTCTCCTGTGACCCCCTGCACCACCGGATCCTCTCACCCCCCTTTGTGTCTCGCCCCAGTCCTCCTTTATGCTGCCTACGCCTCTCCCACAGGTGCGTCTGCCTCTCTCCGGCTTCGGCGGGGCGCTCCCTGATGACATCATCAGCGAGCCGCTTCCTGCGATTCCCAGCACTGCCCCTCCCGCCGGGTGGCTCCTCACTCCCAGCGTATCCTCCCTCTCGGCGCGAGGCTCTTCCTCCCTGTCGGGCCATCTCTCACTCCTGCAGCCCATCAGGGCTACAGCCGGTGTCGGGTAAGCCTCTTCATCCTCGCTGAGGCTCCCGCACCCCTCCGAGGCATCGGGGCCCGGGCCGGCTGGCCTGTCACACAAAGCAATTAGTTCAGACCTCCCCCCTCACTCCCACATTCCCTGCCCACTGTTTCAAACTCCCTGAAATGACACAGAGGCAAGTAGATCTGGGCTGGGGGTGGGCTGACTTTGGGGCACTGCAGCAACCTGGAGGTGGGGAGAGCGAGGTGGGAGTACAGAAGGCAGGGCAGCATCCCCCTGCCTGTCCCTACCAGTCACCCCTGCAGCTTCACTTTCCGCACTTAACATTAGTGGCCATTGCTGCTGTTTCCCAGGGAGTATTCTGCTGTTCCCCAGTGCTCTCCTGGCCACCTGTGAACACAGTAAAGAAAAAAAACCCACATAATTAGATAGCAAGAAATGGAAGCCTTTATCACACAGGTGTGCAAACGTCGCCCCCTCACCCCTCTGGTGCATTAACTTACTGTTCTGCTCTGCCTCCTCTGAACATTGCTGGCTCTAGCATAGGGATGGGCATGGTGGGAATCACCACCAGTTGTCATGGTTTCTGTGTGGGGAGGAGGAGCAGTTGGATTTGGAAAGGGGTGGGTTCCTAGCAACCTAGCAGTGCTGGAGTGGTCAGACCTGTCTCCTTGCCTGCTGCCTGTGTCAGCATCTGGGGGCGTGTTAGGAAGTCAGATCACAGACATGGATGTCACCTTCCTGGGTCCTTCTGGCATGGTTCTCGATGTTGTTTCTATGTGTCCACCTCTGCCCAAGCAGGTCAGGCAGTTATTCCCACAGTGAGGCTGTCTGGCCACTCACAGCCCACCAGAGGGCACCTGACCTGTCTTGGGCAGTGAGCACTGGGCACATGCTGCAAACTGGGATGAGCTGGGACCATGCATGTTTGAATTTGGTGCACATTGGGCTTTTACGGCACCAGTGAGAGCAGTCTGGACAGGAAGTGGTGGCTGCTTGGAGTGCTCTAAAGCTTTTGGCCATTACTCTATGGTACTGTTGGACCAGGATGCGAGGAGGCTGCACATTCTAATAGACGGCAAATCCTAATAGACAAAACACGATCAAGCAGGTGCAAATCAGCCTGGATTTGCCTGCACGTTGGGCTGTGATGTCCCTGAAGTATGCCATGAGTAGGTGGTGGGTGCTGGCCACATGATGGGTGGGGGCTAACATCTGGTGGAAACCTAATAAATGGGCCGCAAACACCTACTAAACACCCACCTTGGGTGGTCCATCATCTCGTTTATTTTTACCTTTAGTTACAGGTAGGGGTGTGAAGAAAAAAAAATAGTATTAATGTTTATTTTAGTTTTAGTTATTAAAATCCCATTAGTTATTGTTTTATTAGTATTCATTATTATTTTAGTTATTACTATCTCATTGGTTTCAATGGGAATTGGATTTCCAGCTGCAACATCTTCATTTGTCATCCAATTTTAATGAAATTTGGAAAACGTGTACCCCTTATGCAGGGAATCATCCGTAACAAATTTCAGAAAGATGGGATAAAGGGTTCTGCAGTGCACAAAACAGTGCTGACATGCTTCAAAAAGCAGTACAGAACAATGACAATATTACACAGACAGACAAGGATTATACAGATAAAGACAATGAACAGTGGGAATAATGGGAAGGAAGGGATGAGCTACAAAGAGACAGAGAAATAAATCTGTTTTTATAACTGTCAATTTGTCTAAGTAAGGCTGAGGGTGACTTCAGACGTTACAGACGCCCAGTTCATCACAGTGGATTCCCGGTGGGGGTGAACCGAACAACCACCCCCCGGAGTCAAGAAAAGTCCCGAACAGACATGATAGAACTGGAACCATGGCAGGGAATTGGGCCGCCAGACCATGGGCCGGGGCAGCACAACAGACGTGACGCCGATTCCCGGCCGCGGTCAAAACACCCACAAGCCATCGGGCAGGGGTGGGACACAGACATGGCCACCTGAGGGCAAACGAAGCCAAAAGGCACAAAAGGGAATGCCCACACAAGGGAAATGGGAAGGGAGGGGGGAGAGGGAGAAGAGCTGGCCAGGTACCACACACAACAGGCACACAGACAGCGGGGGCACAGGGGAACACACAGCACAAGCACACACGCAGGCACACACATACACACGCAGAGGGAAAAGGAAGGGAAGGGGGGACACGGGCGCCCAGACAACACACAAGGAACACCGGGCATGGGGGGATGCAACAGGGAAGAGGGGGGGAAAGGGCACAGTTGCAGGGTAGGACACTGGTAACAGTAACCACAACCCACACAACAGAACTGTCTGCATGGGCACCCCCACAGCAACACAGACAGTCCCAGAATTGGGGCACCCAGGAGCTCGGGACCAAGGCACAGCAGGAACCTGCACGGCACAGCGAGCAGGCCGGGAACAGTCCTGGAGGCAGATGCAGACTCAGCATCCCAGCGAGGGGCTGATGGAGGGCAGGTAGGGGAGCCAGTGCAGAGCAGCAGGTCCAAGGATGAGAAACCCCCCCAGGAGGAGGCCGGGAGGGGCAGTCTGGGGACCCCAGAACACTGAGGTCACACAAGCACCTGGGGGAGGGGCAGGGGTCAGAGGGGGCCTGGAGCCACAGGCAGGGGCAGCAGCACCCATGGAAGCAGGTAGCACAGTAGCACGGCAGAGACATCAGGGAGGGATCAGCCAGTGGAACCTGGAACCCGGGCAGGGGTGGGAGCCCACATGGGGGCAGGCAACCGGAAGACTGGGAGGCATACCGGGACTCACAGTCACCTGCTGGGGGCCATGATGGGCCCAGGGGCTGAGTGCCCCACCTGATGAACCAGGTGGGGCCAATGGATCATGCCCCAGTGGTACCCCAACAAGGACATGTGGTGGGCGATCAGGTAGTAGGCCTCAAAGGGATCCTGCATGGACAGCCCCAACTGCACATCCGAACGTGCCCACATGCCTGTCAGCGCTGACAGCTCCGCCACGATAGACTCAGACACACAGAAGTCAGCAGCAGGGGGCCATGGAAGCTGTCCCAGCTCCAACAGCCGGTGATACACTGCCGCACGGGAGCGCTGGTATCCACGGGCCCCGTGAACACAGCCAAAGTAGGACACTGCCAAGGCAGGGCCCCCCTCCACAAGTCAGACCGTGTAGGCAGCCAGGCTGCACACAGACAGCGCAAACATGGTCTCGGCCATGGACCAGGCCACATGAGAGCACCTCATCTCTGGGATGCGCCCATCAGGGAAGGGAACCAGCCCCAGCATCTCCGCATGCAGCCGGCAATCCCAAGCGCTCGCCTCATAGCCGAAGTAGTGAAGGCTCGCATAAGCACCCAACTTGCTGTCTGGGAAGTCCAGGAGCAGCTGCATGGCTGGGGTATGCCACAGGTCACACAAGGACATGGTCTTGTGGAAGGTCCAGCTCTGGGGGGCCCCATGGGGGCGGGAAGCAGGACCCTGGTGGAAGCACAACCAGTCATGGTCAAGCTAGACAGGGAGAATAACACCAGTGACAGGGGGGTACACATCCCCTCCAGGGTCGGGGGGGTGTCCCGAGGGGTCCCAAGGACAAGCCAGGTGGACAGGGCCCGCAACATTGTATAGCAACAGAGCGAGGCGTGGGGTGTGAACCTGACACATCTGCAGGAAACAAGAGCCCAGACAGGACCGCTAATCAGGCTGGCAAGGACACAATGTTGCAAACAGGGATGCGGGGGTGGTTGATGGCTGATGGCATGCAGCTGCACACAGAATGCAGAGTCGCGTGCACCCGTGTGAGCTCTAGGCCCCAATGCAGGACAGCAGGTGCACCCAACAGCACGCCCACGGACACCAGCTTCACGATGAGAGGCATGGGCAGCTGGGGGGGGGCCCAGGCCACCCAGGCCATCACCGGGCCAGCATAACCATCCCCCAACCCCCTGGGCCCCCACCACCATGGAGCAGGATAAGGCAGCTGCCTACTGGATGCACCTCGCGCTCGCAGCCAAGTGGTACTGTGAGCACACCGAGCAGCTGCGCCTCCTTACCACAGAGCAGTACCTGGGAGCCCGCCTGAGGGTTTCCTTGGCCTGCAAAGCTACACGGGCCCGCAGGTTCCCACCATGGGTGGCCATTGGGGTCTGGGCCCTAGCAACGCCTGACTCCTGCCAGTCTGTCTCCCAGCACTTCAGGGTTGGCCTGAGCACCATTGCCTGTATCCTCCGGGATGTGTGCGAGACTGTGGAGGGCGTGCTCCTGGACAGAACGATCCAGCTGGTGGACCAGGGGGCTGTGATGGCAGGATTCATGGCAGGAGGCTTCCCCAACTGCATGGGTGTCATGGACAGCACCCACATCGAGATCCTCCGCCCCTCCGCAGGGGAGGCCACAGAGTATGTCAACAGCACGGGTATCACTCCCTGCAGATGCAGGCAGTTGTGGATCACCGGGGCCTGTTCATAGACATCTTCACGGGCAACTCCAGCTGCAGTCATGATGCCTGGATCATGACCATCGCCCCCTTCTATGCCCAGCCCCGGATATTCCGGGGGGACTTTGCGGACATGGGGATGACCTGGATCGAGGAGGTACCGATGCCCCCCTGTATCCTGGGCGACCCTGCCTATCCCCTCACTCGGTGGCTAATGAAGGTGCACCCTGTCGCACGCAACCCTGTGGAGGTGTTATACAAT
>QEPC01006987.1:835130-853688 GCA_003113815.1 Sphenodon punctatus
GCACTGGAGGAGCCTCGCTGGCCGGCTGGACTACACCATGGAGACCTCAGCCCTGGTGATCCGTGCCTGCTGTGTGCTGCACAATGTGTGCAAGACCGAGGGTGCAGCCCTGGAATACCCCAACCCCACCCGGCCACCCGGCCCGGTGCCCCTGTACGTGAATGCCGAGAACCCCAGGGAGTACCGTTATGCCAAGTGCATCCAGGACGTCCTGGCGAGGCGTATTATTATTATTATTATTATTATTATAAACATTTCTATAGCACCAACCATGTGCCTGGCACTGTACAGAACATAGAAATAGACGCTGCCCCTGCCTGTGGCTTACAATCTAAAGGACAGACAGGGAGAGGGGACAGTGGGAGAGACAGGGGAGAAGATAAACAAACATTCAGGCTGATGTGAAGTCTCAGGTGTGTGTGCTTGGCTTGGTTACAATCAGGTTGGGTGCAGCAGTCTGCAGAGGAGGGCAGACAGTAAGCATATGGGGAATGACTAGCAGGCATTGGGAAAGGCGGCATGGAAAAAGTGGGTCTTGAGGAGGGATTTGAAGGAACAGAGGGAGGGGGCAAGGCGGATGTGGGTAGGGTGAGATTCTAGGTTAAACTGACAAACCGAACACCAACAAGTCACAAGGGCCAGCCGGGAGGCCGAGGTGTGAGGCCTACAACAACCCAGCCCACCCCCAGGGGTTCCCAGGCCCGGCCCCTACACAGGAGCTGGTCTGATACCCCACCACCCCACCCCTGTCGCCCAGTAATGGGCACGGGAGGCAATATAGTGCAACCAACATTTATTTCACCCGTTTGTACATGTGCGCCCGATCCCTCTCCCTCCACCCCAGCCAGACCCCACCCCCTATAGTGCCCCCCACCTCACAGTGCCCCCGCCATTCCCCACATTTCCTGGGATGATCCCTTGTGCGCCCAGCAGTCGCTACAGAGCTCTGTGAGCTCCCCTTCCCCCTGCTGTCTGTGTTTGCAGCAGTGTCCTGGGATGCCTCCTGGGCCAGCAGGGGGGCTGGGAGTTGGGGGGAGGGTGGGCTGGGGACCCGGGAAGCCCCCCTGAGCGTCTGCACCCTCCGGAGGGCAGGGGGTACTGGGAGGCGGATGTTATACACATCTAGATGTGTATAAGAGACAGGCAGAGCCCAGAGCACAGGTGTCATGTGCTCCCTGCGGCCCGCCCCCATAAGGAGGCAGGCCGCNCCTCCTGGGCCAGCAGGGGGGCTGGGAGTTGGGGGGAGGGTGGGCTGGGGACCCGGGAAGCCCCCCTGAGCGTCTGCACCCTCCGGAGGGCAGGGGGTACTGGGAGGCGGATGTGTGGCCCCTGGGGGCGGCTGGGAAAGTTGGGGGGGTGGGGGCGCTGAGGGGCCTGGCACTGGGCCCGGGGCAGGCAGGGTGCCTGGAGGGGTGGCTGCCATCACATAGGCACACATGGTGCCCGCATGCAGGAGCAAGGAGGTCCCAATATCATGGGACCTGTCCATTTTTGCAGAGTGCCCCCGCACCATCCCTGTGATGACGTGCTCCAGCCGCCTGAGCGCTTCCACCTGCCTGCTGTGCTCCCAGCGCTCTCGCCTCTGCTCCAGGTGCACCTCAGCCTGGAGTCTCATGTCCTGCACCTCCGTCTGATCCAGGGACCGCTCGATGACTGCCTCCATCCGGTCCATGGCTACTATCATCCTCTCCCCCTGTTCCGCTGAGGTCCGGATGATGTCCTCCGCCTGCTCCTCCCTCCACCGGTGGACCTGTGCCCAGTGCTCCCTCATGCACTGTGCTGGGGGAAAGGGCCCTGGAGACAGTGGCTGTTGGGGTTGCCCTGTAGGGTAGAGGAAGGTGAGTCACCAGCCACCCTGGGAGTCCGCCCTCAGCCCTGGGATGGGCCCGGGCCTCCGTGGCCCCCTGGGCGTGTCAGCTGGCCCCTTCCTTCCCCCCTCCCCTCCCCCTCCCACTGCCTCTGAGTGGCCCGGGACCCCCTCCCGGTGCCCCTGTGGGCCCTCCCAACTGGAGAGCGGGCATGCCCTGTGGGTGAGGAGGAGGGGGTTGTTGGTGTAGGGGTCTGCGGGTGCCCGGGAGGGTCCCAGACCCCCTTCCCGCCTTGCTTGTGGGGGCTGGGGATGACCCAGGCCCGTTCATCCCCCCCTTGGCCCCTGCCCCTGAGGGCCCGCTCCTTCTCCCCTCCCAGTCACCCACTTGCCCTCAATGTCAGTCTCAGATCCCTCCAAGGCCAGCCCCTCAGTGTGGGAATGCTCCCCCTGGGACCACTGGCTGAGAGTGATGAGGGTGCCGGCCTCGAACTCTGCCTGTCCAGCCTGGGGGTGGGTGCTCTCCAGGCTGCTATCCGTGGGGAGGTCTGCAGGTGCTGGAGGTCCCGGGGTGTTCCTTCTGGGGGCCTGGGGCCCTGGAGCTTGTGTCTACCAGGGAGATGTTGAGGGGAGGGGGTACCTCGGCCCATTCCCTTCCCTGGACCACTGCACTCCCCACGAGCTGTGGGGTGACTATCGACCCCTTCATGTGGAGTATGCGGACCAGGGCATCGTAGAAGTGGGCAGTCCGGGCTCCATGTCCGGACCGCCTATTGTTGTCCCTTATGGCCTTGTACCCCCTCTTCAACTCCTTGGCCTTGGAGCAGCACTGTGCCATGGTCCGATCGTGCCCCGCTGCCCCCATGTCCAGCACTATGTCCTGGTAGACGTGGTCATTCTGCTGGTTGAGTGCAAGCTCCAACTGGTACTCCAGGGTCCCCCAGATCTGTATGAAGTCCTGGGTCTCCTGGAGCCCCCACTGGCCCCCTCTGTGGTAGGGCTTCCTCCCTCGTCTCCCTTGTGGGTCCTCCTCCTCCTCCTCCTCCTCCTCCACCAGGACTGGGTCGATGTCCTCCGGGGACTCATCCACCTGGGCCCGTTTCCATGTCTGCGGGATGTAGGGGAGGGGGGTGTTATGGTTTGGTGCGGTTCTAGCCCCTCTCGCGAGTTGCCCCCTTCCCCCCCTCCCTGACAGGTGCCCGGGAAGTCCCCCTGCCCCCCCCTGGGTGCCCCTGTGCCCCTTGTTCCCCTCCCCTTGGTTTCCCTTACCCATTTCCAGGGTGCCTCCTCCCCTGGTCCGGCTGCTGTCCATGGGGCATCCTGTCCCTGCTGCTGCAGGTGTTGTCCCTCTGCGTCCTCCATCTCCAGCATGACCCCCACCTCACCCTCCTCCATCTGCGCTCCCTCCACTACTGCCCCTGCCTCCTCCTCCTCCACCCTCGCTCTCTCTCCCACTGCTCTCTTCCGCCTCCCTCCTCGCTCCATCCTGCCATGCTTCCCCGCTGCAGATTTCCCTTTAAATCTGTGTCCTCTGCCTGTGTTGTTGCTGGTTGCCTGGCAGCGATGCTGCATGCTTTGTCCCCGGCTGGGAATCATTTTCTTTTATTCCAGCTGGTGATTGCCGTCCAGACGTTACTTTTTGTTGTTTCCCGGTGGGGATCTTTTTGACCATGCTTTCAGAGAATGTCCCACAGGGAGCCCCAGAAGCATGGTTGGAATTTACCCCATGTGGATATTGACCATGGTGAACATCTGGAGGCCGCCGAACAGACGCTCAGGGCTCTTTGGCCCTGCCACGGGATTGACCGTGGTTCACTGTGGTTGAGCGTGATCTCGTAACGTCTGAAAATACCCTGAGTTAGAACAACCACACAGAGACTGAGAGAAAAAAACAGAAAGTGTTCTGTCTGAGACTGAACTAACACTGGCAAAGTTTCTCAGCTTGGCAGAACGTTAAGAAGAACACTCACTATGCCCTCCCCCAAAGCCATCCTGCGTCCCTGATTGGTACAGAAAGCTTCACTCATGGTTCCCTCTCCCTTCTGACCCCCTTCTGAAATTTTGTTTACAGCAAGGCACAGACAAGATGGACCCATGGCATGTGCTCTAGTCCTTCATGCAGCAGTCAGAGCAGAGTTAATAACTAATAATAAAATTTATTTGTTTTTAATTATTAACTCATTCACTTTAGTTATTGTAATAAGCAAAACTAAAATGACCTTTTTTGCTTTAGTTATTAATAATAACTAAAATGAATGCACATCCCTAGTTACAGGGAAGAGAAGGATTGAGGCAGGGAGGGAGGGAGGGAGATAAGAGGAGGCAGTTTCCTCATGATGGGTTAGGGAAAGCCTGACAGAAGAAGAAAGTTTTCATCAGAAGGGTTGGGAGGGATCCTCAGAGTCTTGGGAGGGATCCTCAGAGTCTTAATTTTATTGTTATTATTTTTTTTATAAAAGATTTTTATCCTGCCCCTTCTGCCCGCAGGGCAGAATGATCTCAGGGGTCGCACGGGCACATGGGGAGTGAGGCAGTCCCACAGATAAGCAGGGCCCAGGATGTGAAGGGCTTTAAAGGTCAAAACCAGCACCTTGAACCTAGCCCGGTGCTTTATAGGCAGAGCCCAGAGCACAGGTGTCATGTGCTCCCTGCGGCCCGCCCCCATAAGGAGGCAGGCCGCAGCATTCTGCACCAGCTGCAGCCTCCGGACCAGTTTCTCGGGTAGCCCAATGTAGAGCGCATTGCAGTAATCCAGCCTCAAGGTGATGAAGGCATGGATGACAATGGCGAGGTCAGGATCTGAGAGATACGGTCGAAGCCGCCGTACAAGATGTAACTGCTGAAACGCACTCCCTGCCATGGCTACAACCTGAGATTCCAAGCTGAGCCGTGAATCGAGGAGCACGCCCAGACTCCGCACCTGAGAGACCATGGGTCTTAATACAATACTACCATAGCAGCAATCATAGTACTATTAGCATACATATGGGGGCCAATTTTCAAAGGCACGAATAGCAGTTGGGTGCATTGGATGGAAGATGGTCACCTAGCTGCTATTTGTGCCTCTGAAAACCTCCCCTATGGTGCATTACAGGAGTGAGGTCATCCAAATCTCAGGGCTAGAGCTGCAACTGGGCACTAGGGATGGTAATTCAGATTGATTTATAGATTCAGATTAGTTATGGATTTGTATATCAAATTTTACAGATTTTCGTATTCACAGATTCATATTTATGGATTAATTTTCCCATTGACTTCACTGGGAAACTGATCCACCATGCATTTAAATGGGACATTCATTCTAAACATTCATTCTGTATTAGAATGAATGGGTCATTGAGAGAGAGTGTGTGTTTTTAAACGAGATGTGCCAATGCATGACCCCCCACCATCCACATGTCCAACGACTTGTATGATGGTGGTGCGTGGGAAAGTGCACACCCGTGACCCATGCACCAGCCACACAGCACCGCTGAAAACTCTGGAGTGCCCCATGCGGGCCACAGTGGCCACCTCCGTGGATAGGACAGCCATACCAAGAACTGCCCATCCGAAGCCCTCCCCATGCACTTCCCATGCATGGGTGTCCCGTACACATCGCACTCAGTGGCCATGGATCCCCCTTCCGCTGCTCTCATTTAAAAACACCCAGAGTGGTGAAAGGTTAGGTGTGGGGTGGTGGACGGCTGACTGTAGGAAGAGTGGGCTAAGTGTGTAGAGGGGCTGCCAGTGGGGTGAGGAGTAGGGGTGCTGGAAGTGGGATGAAGCGGTGGAAGAAATTAGGTTTTAGTTGTATGTGTCAGAGTGAATAATAAAATAATAGAATCTTTTTTAGAGTTGGAAGTGACCTCAGAGGTCATCTAGTCCAACCCCCTGCTCAGTGCAGGAAATCCACACCTACAACATCCCTGAAAAATGGTCATCTAGACTTTGCTTGAAAACCTCCAGTGAAGAAGAGCACACCACCGCCCTAGGCAGTCTGTTTCACTGTCGAACAGCTCTTACCATTGGAATGTTCTTCCTAATGTTTAGCCGAAATCTGCCGCCTTGTAATTTGAGCCCATTCATTCTAGTCTTGCCCTCAGGAGCAACAGAGAAAAAGTCTGCTCCATCTTCTATGTGACACCCCTTCAGATATTTGAAGATGGCTATCATGTCTCCCCTTAGTCTTCTCTTCTCCAGCCTAAACATACCCAGCTCCTTCAACCTTTCTTCCAGACCCCTCACCATCTTTGAGTGGGGGTTTTGTAAGATTAAGTTTGGTTTTGGTTTTCGTTTAATTGTATCGTGGGGTCTGCAGAGGAGAGGGATTTACCAGAGCCCCTCTGGGAGAGAGAAAGGCATGGGTTTCAAGGGGAGAATATATGGGGAGTGGAGGAGACTGCAGGAGTGATACTCAGGAGTGCAGGGTGGGGTGATATGTGAATTGGGGAAATTTTTCTCAGAATACTGTTTACTGAAATTTACCTTTTACCGTATACTTGTTACCACACATTACCATTTACCATACACCAGTTTACCGTGTACCACTTAACATGTACACCTTCGTCCCAGTAATGTGCATGCCCAAAATGCCAAATGCCATTTTGTGCATGCACATTACTGGGATAATGCGGTATATGGTAAGGGGTACATGGTAAATTGGTATATGGTAAATTGCAATAAATTATGCAGTAAACAGTAAATTGCAATAAACTGTATATCACAAATGGTAAATTGTGGTAAATGGTAAAGGGTATTTTAAGAAAAAAATCTCGACTGAAAGCTTGATCTGTTATTGAGATTGCACCAAGATCTCAATGACAATTCTCAATTCTTATGATATTTTCATGAAAAAAAAAAAATTACTCTTGTTTCAGCCCTAGTATAATTATAGTGAGAAATACCCCCCACAAATTTCCTTCCCTGGCAGTTCAAGCATCATGGGGTGGGGGTGAGGACTTGTAGATCAGCAATGCATCCCCCACAAATGTTAGTCCTACGTTATGCCTATGTCTGAAGATATAAACAAAGACCTTCTCAAACCAGGGACATGACTGCAGTGCCTCAGTTTCCTAGAAGTGGAACAGTTTGGGTTTCAGAGCTATGTTTCTACAGCTAGGAGAACCGCAACATCTTGGGGATAGCACAAAGAGCAGCAGAAAATCACTCTAGCGAGGACTATTTCTTAAAAAAAAAAAATGTTCAGGCTAGTGTTTATTGATGCCAATATAATAAATAAACAAGACAATAAATAGAGAATTGCTTCTGAAATGACTTGGAAGTGCTAGATATTGGATTTTTACCTATTTTTATTGTTTGTGGAATGGGATTCCAGCTTTATGTAGCAGTGCCGTCTTGATGGAGTGATGTTGCATGATTTCATAATCCATCCTGGGACGAGCCAGATAAATAAAGTTGCTAGCGAATCTTAAACGTACTAATGAACTGAAACTCAACTCCAGGAAGGAAGAAGGGGAACAAATCTATCCTGTTATCCTAGAAGGATTTGCAACAAAACTGAGCAGAGGCTACCACTAAGAACGGTCTTGGCACTGTTGAGAACGGACAACCTTATTGCATTCCATCAGCTCAGCCCAAGTCTCTAGGTGTTAACAAATCTGATGGTGGACTGCTTTCGCCCGGACCTCACCTGCACATTTGTGCACTGCAGGCACTGCCAGTTGTTGGCCTGGGATTGCCCTGGGCTGTGTCAGCAGTTATCCCAGACTGTGATCCTGGAGACCTCCAGGGTCAGTCTGGGCAAATGTCCATGTGATAAGGCCAAAGTGACCACAGTGAGCTATAACATTTGTTGTGGCCTGCTGTGATCCAGCCTTGATCAGGTCTGCCATCATTGGCCACCATGGCTTCCCGTCATGGTGAGGGGCAGGGTGAGGGGCATAGCACGGGAGCAGGTTCAGCTGCATATTCGTGTGGCTCCCTGCCCTCCCTGGTGGTCCAGCAGCCAGCATGCTTGGTCAGCAGCCCAACCCAGTCTGGACTGTGCTCTATTTTGGAAAAGGGCACTCATGCACAGAATAGTCCTGCAGCCATTTTTTTCTTGCACCATGATTTAAAAAAATTAATTAAATAGATTTTAATACAAATCTGCAACAGGCGTGTTGTCACTGTTGCAGTTTGTAACGGATTAATCTGTAAGTACCTGTTATGAGCAGTTACGGATTAATCTGAATCCATAATGTCCACCCCTAGATCAGAGTCTAGAGTAGATCCAAAGAGTAAAAACAGAAGTTATGCCAGGCTGCCATGTCCCGGGCTGGTTCAGGACAGAAGCCCGGGCAGATATGATGTGTGCTGGGCCGGGGTGCAAAACAAATATTTTCCTGGACAGGCCAACAGCGGCACAGCCCAGAGGTGGGAAGAACGGGAAATATGCGTCCGGCTGTCCCTGCCCCCGAGCTACACCCAGCACCCTTCCCACATCATTTTGAGCAGCCACAATGACCAATAACAATGAACCATGGCTGCCTGCCACGTTGGCCCAATCCTAGCCTGGCTGTGATGCTGGAGATTTTCCTAGGTCAGAACCTGGGTTAACTACCAACATGACCTGGAATACCTTAGATCAACATCTGGCGGTCCCTGAATACACGTTCAGGCAGGGTCTGCACCCAAGTGTGTCACAGTGAGCCAAACTGGTCTGCTGTCGCATTAGTTTGTACCCAAAGTGACTCCAATGATGTCAGAAGGGTTACTGTGGATTTATACACCTGTTCTAAAATCAGTGTATAGTAGGCCAGATTTTTGATGGAATCCAGTTGTTCCATTCAGTCTGGCAAAATGCAAACTGTAATATGCTCCAATTCCTGTTTTGCGGGACAAAATGGCAGTAGCCTACACAATCAGAGTGGTGACTGGAATAAATCTGCAGTGAAAATTTGATCACCTTTCCAAAAATTTGGAAAACTTCAACCCTGTTTCAATCCAGCCCTGATGTATAACCCATTGTAATTTTGTTTAATTCCCTAAGTGACTCCCAGATGCCATGATGATGGGCATTCTCAAAGAGGATGTGATAGTAGTAGAGCTGTACTGAATAGTACTTCTGAGTACTCAGGCCAAATACTGAAGTTCCGAGTAATCGGCCTGAGTACTTGGTGGCCCTTCGGCGCTGTTTCCAAAGTTTCAGAATTCAGACTTGGAATTCTGGATTTCAGAAAACTTTGTAAACTTCGGAAAGTTGTTGCAAAGTTCTTGAACCCACAGCCAAAGCACTACCCAGAAAAGCACTACCCAGAAAAACAGACTGGCAAGAGTGGGACAATTGCTCTAAAAGACAACCCCCAAAAGTGCAACTGCGTGCAGAAATCCAAGGACAACCCAACAGTAGTGTACCCACAGCATGGCCCACCATCAGCAGTGAGTGCACCCACTTTAATCATTATGTCAACCAAGCAGTGCACAAAAATGCAAGCTAGCAAGGGACATTCGCTTAAGAAGAATACAACAACCCCACAAAACAGACTGCAACTACATGGAGAAATAAATCCCACCAAAAGCCAGCAAGTTCAGGCCCCAACTGAGACAAAATTAAGAAACCAGACATTCAGCACCTCCCCACCCCCCGCCCTGGTGGCAGTCTCTTGGCATGGCATTGGTACTGTGGCACTGGTAACTCAAACAGACCAGGCAAAGGGAAGTGGAGCTATTCAGAGAGATCACAGTCTGGCCTCATAATGCCAAGCAGCTGGCAGAATAGTAGAACTTACACTTTACAGTTAGGCTCTGTTGTGTCATGCCACAGCCTAGACAGCACACACAACCCCACAAAACAGTCTGCAACTGCATGGAGAAATAAATCCCACCAAAAGCCAGCAAGCCCAGCCCCCAGCAGTCACAAAATTAAGAAACCAGATATTCACACTGCCTCTCCCCCACCCCCTCCCAGGGGCACCCTCTTGGCATGGCTTTGGTACTGTGACACTGATAACTTGAACAGACCAGGCAAGGGGAATTGGAGCCAGGCAGAAAGATCCCTCTGGCCTCATGGTGCCAAGGCCCAACCAAGCAGCAGGCAGAACTAGAAGCAATGTGGCACCTAATATTTTTTTTCTTTTAAACTGCATGGCATGGTAAAGGTAACCCCCATCCCCGAGCATTGGCCCTATGGACAGGACAGGCCAAACCATACCATACCATACCAGGACAGGACAGGACAGGCAACCCCCCCCCCCAGCTGATTACTTACAGAACCAGCAGCAATGTAGCACAAAGACAAATTAACCAAATAGAATTTTGCCCTGCCAGCCAATCAAAAGCTTGCCACCTGGCTTGGCCAGCCAATCAAAACTAGCCACCTGGCTTACCATCACTCAGTTGTCCCCTCCCATATCCCCTCCTACCAAATACGTCAGAGTTTCATTTCCAGAAGAAACTCAACTGTCCACCAGCCCCCCACACATACAGCAGTTTTTGAAGTTTCTGAAGTTTTCCGAATAACAGCCTTGATCTTTGGAACTTCAGACTTCGGACTTTCCAAACTGAATACTGTATTCTTGGTGATTTCTGAAGTGTTCTGAAGATCAAATTACAGCCCTAGATTGTAGCCTTTCCACATAGAGCTGTGTGGCTGCTCCTTTAACTCCATCCTAGCCCTTGTGGGAAAATATATTAAGGAGTTTAATATAATTTGAGAAAGCTGATCATTGGAATATGTTTTCTATCCCCCGGGTGCCATTGAATCCAGAGAACTGCATTAACTTTTTCCTCCACAAGCTCTGCTGAACACCTGCCTCCACAGGATATTTTAAGCCCCTTTCAGCTTTATGCTTCCCTTATTTATGCCTCCCTGGGATATTTGCTCCTTCACCTCCTTGCCCAGCATGTGTGCAGTTATTCAAACAGTGTTAAGAAAAATGCTGCTTCCAAGACTCAGCCTCAAAGTCCCTATTCACTTAGTCAGTTCTGTGCCACCAAGCTGCCAACAAGATATCAGACCTCCATGCCCAGGCTGGATGAGATCTTACAGCTTCTCTGCATCTCACAGCACCCGTGATGGTCCCTCTCGCAAGAGACTATCAAGACCCAGAGAAAGCCCAGCCTGCAAGAAACCCTCAAACTGGGATGGCATCATCCTCTATGAAAATGAGCAATGAACTGTTTCCAGTTACTTTGCTGCCATGCGCTTGTGCATTCCAAGTGCCAAAACACTGACAGGAGGATGATGGCTGAGTCTCTTTGACCCTTTTCAAATGGGGGGGGGGGGAGATGAATGTTATGCAGGAGCACGCATGCTCCTCTGCACACCCATCACAGTGTTTACATGGAACACCCACACACATGCACATGCAGGCACCTACATGTGCACTGCATTGCATAGGGGCATCTTGTGTAAAAAGGGCCTTTGTAAAGCTGAAATGGGGGTACCTCACCCAGCTGAGACAGTTTTGACAGGCCCAAAATGATATCTGTCATATACCCATTTGGTTATCCACTTACCACTATACCATTGCCATTTCCCCCATTTTGTCATAGTTCCATTTTTTGTGTCCATTTCCATTGCATGATTTCATAGACTGTTTTCACACAGACGCCCGCCCCCCCTCGGTGTTTGGGCAGGTGTGTGGGGGGAGCTGTCCATGTAAATGGCCGGTGGCAGGTGGGAGGATGGGTGTCTGCTCGGTGTTCACCTGTGTGAACACTGAGCAGAATGGATTGTGGGATGGATTGGGGTGCATGCACGCTCCCACGCAACACCCACCTCCACCCATCACCCACCCACCTCCACCCACGGAGCCCTCTGGAAAACCGGAGATGGAACACATACACACCTCTACCCACCGCACCAAAACAACTATCCACCCACCCACCCTCATCTGTGTAAAAAGGGCCATAGTTCCATCTGGATAGTTCAACTTATCATTAGCTCTGTTACTCCAGTTTGAATGTTTACCTCACTTCCATTAGTTACCTTACTCTCCAACTCTGCAAGCCACTTGCAGACTGGGAAGCTGTGCATAGGGACCATCTTCCGATTGGATGTCTTGTCAAAATGAAAAGACCACGTGGGGCCATTTCTCTTAGTTTTTGTTGGTGACTTCTGCAGTGGCAGTGGGTTTCATTCTAGGCCACTGTGGGCAAGCAGTGGATGGAAACTGGAAGCATGGAGTGCAATAGGGTGGGGCTTGCTAGCGGTAAGTCCATGCAGGATCGGGGCCCAAACAATCCATTCTCTCTGGGATTAGCTCAAATATCAGTTTATTCCATTCCAACTCCACTATCAACCAGACCAGCAGTGTCTCTTCTCCATACAAGGGTTCTGTGTCTATGTATCCCAGTACAGACTTACTAAATTCCAGCAACCCCTGAGTAACACAGAAGAGGCCTCTTTGCTCCAGTTTCACAGCTTCCTTCCCTCTGGCTGCCATGACCTTCCCAGCCAGACTTCCGTCTCTCCTGGGCCTTCTGCACCCCCTGGCCCCGGCCATTCCCTCCGTCCACCCGGGGACCCCCTCCCTGTACCCTCCCTCCCACCCCGCATGCCTCACCTTGTTCCTGCACCTGCTGGCTGGCCTCCTCAGCAGGTGCCGGCACTGTCTCCTGGGTACGTTCCCAGGGTGTTCCGTGTCCTGCAGGCGAGGGAGGGGACTGTGGGTGTTGGGGTGGGCGTTTGGGGGACTTGAAAATGGGCCCCCTCCCACCTTGCCGGTGGGGGCTGAATCTCAGGCTCGGGCAGCCACTGCCCCCTCCACCCCCCCTGTCCCTTGCCCCCCTGGGCATGGTCCCTCCCCTCTCTGGGTCGGGCGCTTACCCTCGATGTTGGTCTCGGATCTCTCAGAGGCTGGCCCCTCGGTGTGGGAGTGCTCCCCCTGGGACCACTGGCTGAGGGTGACGATGGTGCCGGCCTCTGACTCCGCTGGGCCAGCCCGGGGTTGGGTGCTCTCAGGGCTGCTGCCAGGGGGTGCCCTGCTGGTGCCGGAGGTCGCTGGGGGGGTCTTCCTGGGGGTGGGGGGCCCCAGAGATCGTGTCTACCGGCCGGCCAGTGAGGGGAGGGGGTACCTCGGCCCGTACCCTGCCTTGGACCACAGTGCAGCCCACGAGCCATGGGGCGACAATGGACCCCTTCATATGGAGGATGCTGTCCAGGGCATCGTAGAAGGGGGTGGTCCGGGCCCCGTGTCCAGACCGCCTATTGTTGTCCCAGATGGCCTATACCTCCTCTTGAGTTCCTTGGCCTTTGAGCGGCACTGTGCCGCTGTACGCTGATGCCCCCCTGCCACCATGTCCCGTACTATGTCCTGGTAGACATGCTCATTGCACTGGTTGAGGGCGATCTCCAGCTGGTACTCCCGGGTCCCCCCATATCCGGATGAAGTCCCTGGTCTCCTGGAGGCCCCACTGGCCCCCTCGGTGGTACGCCTTCCTCCGGCATCCCCACAGTGGTTCATCCTCCTCCTCCTCCTCTGCCGGCTTCGCCTGCGCCTGAGCGGGGCCGGTGTCCTCCGGGGGCTCGTCTGCCTGGGCCGTTTTCCGTGTCTGTGGTGACAGTAGGTGGGGAGGGTTCGGTTGGGTGCAGGTGGGGCCCCTTCATGGGAATCCTGCCCCCCACCTCCCTCCCAGTCACCAGGGCATGCCCCTCCCCCCGGGGGCCCCCTGTGCCCCCTGTTCCCCTCCCCTTCATTCCCCTTACCCGTTTCCTGGGTGCCTCCTCCGGCCCCATTCCGCCTGCTGTCCCCGGGGCATCGCGTCCTGCCTGCTGCTGCGGGTGTTGTTCCTGGCCTGCCTCCATGGTCAGCTCGACCCCAGTCTCCCCCTCCTCTGCCTGTGCTCCCTCCACCTCCATCGCTGCCCCTGCCTCCTCCGCCGCCTCCTCCTCCACCGTTGCTCTGTCGCCCGCTGCTCTCTTCCGCCTCGCTCCATCCCCGCCACGCTTCCCTGCTGCAGATTTCCCTTTAAATCTCCCTCTGGTGGTTGTGTTGTTGCTGGTTGCCTGGCAGTGATGCTGCATGCATTGTCCATGGCTGGGGCTCGTTTCCTTTGTTTCCACCCGGGGATTGGAGTCCAGACGTTACTTTTTGTTGTTTCCCGGTGGGGATCTCTTTGACCACGCTTCCCGGGATATTCCCACGGGGAGCCCTGGAAGCGTGATTGAAATTGACCTCATGTGGGTATTGAGCGTGGTGAACATCTGGCATGCACTGAACAGACATTCAGGGCTCTTTGGCCCCACCGCAGAATTGAGCGTGGTTCACTGTGGTTGAGCGTGATTTCGTAACATCTGAAAACACCCAGTATCTCTGAGAATGGGGTTCTCAATGAAATTTTCTGGGTCGAGAATCTCCAGAGAATCAGTGTCCTTGCCACTATTCTATCAAGTTTCTCGAGCACCACAAAAACACCCCCAAAAGGTTCTGTACATGCAGAAAATGGCCACCAGGGGATTCTGCATGAGCAAAATGGCTGTATTGACCATTTTGTGCGTTCACAGTGTTTGGGGGTTTTCAAGAATTTCATGAGATTTTTGAGAAACCTAAAAAACCCTCTGCACATGAGCAAATAGCCACCAGGGGGAAGAGGTAGTGCATGAGCAGAATGGCTGCGGTGGCCATTTTCTGCATGCGTAGAGTGTTTGGGGGATTTTTGAGAATCTCGCGAGTTTCTCAAAAACCCTAGAGAGACCTCATGAGATCTTGCTGGGATTATGAGAAAGAATCTCGGAATCCCATGAGAGTGCACAGAGTTCTCGTTTCAGCTCTACGGGGTGCTCCAGATTTCAGGAGAGCTAACTAGGGTTGTTGGACACCAATGGAATAAAATCCAGATCTTACTAACCATACTCCAGCCAAACCTGAGATGATGTTCCACACTTTATGGAGTATGTTTTTGACAGGATTTGTCTGGAATACCCTACCCTGTTCGTAGGTTTAGGTAAGGACTCTGATAACTTGTTGAGGCCGATATCTCCTCACTTCATCCAAAGAGGTGGTTTTCTGGGGAGTGTTTAGGGTGTGGATGTACCAGGCCAAGGGGAAGATCCCTAGGGTTGTAACAAGTAGACATTTTTGTAATCACAAATATTATTCACATTTTTGGATAAACCTCCGAAAATGTGAAAAATTATTTGCCACCAAAAATATGTTTGCATATTCATTTATTTGGATATTTTGGTTCAGTTATTTCAGTCATTTTGGTTCATTATTTTGGACATTTCAGTATATTGGTTACATTGGATGGAAACAGACAGATGGGCTGTCCTGGGGGTGGGGAGCCTCACCAGCCCCAGGTGGTCTGCCTGTCTAAAGGCATGCCTCCACAGGTTGGAGGGGAGCAGTAGGGATGTGTGAACACGGTTTGGAAGTTTGGGGTTCGGCCCAAAATCGGGGTGTTCAGCACGTTCGTGAACACCCTGAATCTGAACCTACCCCCACCTGAACTGACCGAACAAAGTTTGGGTTCTGAACGCATTCAGGAGGGGGCAGGGGGTAGGGAGGAACCTGATTTTCCCTCCCCCCTCCAGGCTGTGCAGGTGGAAGGGGTACTGGGGAGCACCTCTCGCCCCACCCTGCCCAGTGTGGGATTTTTTTTTTACCCCACCCCATCGCCCTACCTGATGGTGCCAGGGCTCCGGCCCTGGGTCCGGTGGTAGTGGTGCTCCAGAGAGCTTCGGACCACTACTAGGGCTTCTGGGTCAAACTGGAAGGCCTGGTAGTGACCTGAAATGCTCCGGAGTGCCGCAGCTGCCGGACCTGCTTCCGCTGCCACCACCGGACCCAGGGCCGGGGTCCTGGCACCACCAGGTAGGTCGGGGTCCGGGTCTGGCAGCAGCAGCGGCAGTGATGGTGGGTCCGGCGGGTCTGACAGCGGCGCTCTGGAGCACTTCAGGCCACTACTAGGCCTTCTGGTTTGACCTAGAAGACCTAGCAGTGGTCTGAAGTGCTCCGGATCGCTGCTGGACCTACTGCCGCTGCCACCACTGGACCCAGGGCCAGAACCCCGGCACCACCAGGTAGGGCAATCCCTGGTATGGGGGGGGTTAAAAAAATCCCAGACTTGGCGGGGGAGGGGAAGGAGCTCCCAGGTGCCCCTTCCACTTTTGCAGTTTGGAGGGGGGAGGGGAAACTGCCCCCCATCCAAAAGGGTTCGGCCCCTCCAAACGAGTTCAGCTCAAATGGGCTGAACTGAACAGTTTCAGGTTCAGCCAAACCCCAAATGGACAGAACCCCGAACCCCCGGGGGTTCGCACATCCCTAGGGAGCAGGCGCTGCCTAGTCTGTTCCAGCCCTGCTTGTGGTGCTCCGGAACATCCTGGAGCACTGCCAGTGCAGTGGTCTGCCAAAATGGCAGATCTGCTGTTGTCTTCTCAGTAGAGTCACACTGCAGCTTGCCACAGGTGGCAGCCTGGAGCATCAGGCAATGCACTCGGAAATCTGTGGTGTGAAGTGGGGCACTGTGTGGGCAGACCAAAGGCCAGGGAACCTGCCGGGTCCATTTACATCCAACCAAGGCGGGGCTGGATGTGGGTAGGGATGTGCGAACAGAACGCGGTTCGATTGTTCGGTCGTTCGGATGTTCGGTTCGGGAACCGAGTTCAGATTCGGTCGTTCGGTTCGGTAGAGTTCAGTTCGGTTTGGTCATTCAGAAATCATCATCATCATCATCATCATCATCATCATCATCATCATCAATTTTAATTTATACCCTGCCTCTCCCATCACAGATGGCCCGAGGCAGCTTACAACAATATCAGTATCACAATACATAATAAGCATGAACAGCAATAATCAAATCAACATCAGTAATAACAATGACAAACCCCCACCCCAAATATGAGAGCACATATATAATACCATCCTATCTACCCCTCAGTTTAACTACAATTTATATCCATCTTCACATAATGTACTACTTCCTCAATCCCACCCCCCGCTGCCACCAGGGTGGGGCCCTCCACCTACCCACCTGCTCTCACCAGGGGGCAACTTCATAACAACTATCACAATACACAGTAAACATAAATAGCTCATAAATCAAATATTAACAGCAGCAGTAACCATAACAGCCCCCCCTTCCAATCTGGAATCACGTATATAATACAATCCCACCCCACAAAGTTAATTACATTTTATACCCATCTTCACATAACATCTCCCTTGCTTACATTTGATGTCTATTAATGGCTGAGCTCCAAGCAAAGATTTTCCCACACTCAAGGCATTTATAAGGCTTATCTCCTGTGTGGATCCTTTGATGAGTATTAAGGGTTGAGCTCTCACTGAAGCTTTTCCCACACTCAGGGCATGTATAGGGCTTCTCTCCTGTGTGGATCCTTTGATGGCTATTACTGGCGGAGCCCTTTCTGAAGCTTTTCCCACACTCAAGGCTTCTCCCCTGTGTTGATCCTTTGATGACTATGAAGGGTTGAGCTGTCACTGAAGCTTACCCCACATTCAAGGCATTTATAAGGCTTCTCTCCTGTGTGGATCCTTTGATGGCTATTAAGGGCTGAGCTCTGAGAGAAGGTTTTCCCACACTCAAGGCATTTATAAGGCTTCTCTCCTGTGTGGATCCTTTGATGGCTATTAAGGGCTGAGCTCTGTCTGAAGCTTATTCCACACTCAAGGCATTTATAACGCTTCTCTCCTGTGTGGACCATTTGATGGTTATTAAAGTGGGAACTCTGACTGAAGCTTTTCCTACATTCAAGGCATATATTGGGCTTCTCTCCTGTATGGATCCTTTGATGGATGTTAAAGGTTGATCTGTCACTGAAGCTTTTCCCACACTCAAGGCATTTATAGGGTTTCTCACCTGTGTGGATCCTTTGATGGATATTAAGACATGAGCTCTGACTGAAGCTTTTTCCACATTCCAGGCATTTATAAGGCTTTTCTCCCATGTGGAGTCTCTGGTGTTCAGACAGTTCTTCTTTGCAGAAGCAGCTTTCCCCACATTTTCAGTATTTGTTCCTTTCCTTCCCAGGGTCTATTGCACTTTTCTTTATGTCTTGGACTCCTTCACCACACTGAGTTGATTCACTCTCTTCCTTCCTAGGGGGTTTCCCCTATTGTCTTGCCACACGAACTGAATTTTGGGAGTGTGCTTGTGATAGAGAAATATTCCCTTGAGATCTTTCTGTGAACATGCTATGCAGCTCCATTTCTTCCTGGCCCTCCTGGTAGGGATACTCCACATTATCCTTCAATGTCCCATCTCCTGCCAGGATTCCTGGTCCCGTCTCATGTGGTTCTGGTAGCTCCAGGTCTCCCTGTAGAGCAGTCTTCTCCTCATTATCACTTCTCCTCCCATCACCATGTCTTATTTGGGTTCCAACTCTGTGCTTCACTCCCTGCTGTATCGGTCTGTCTAGGTATCACGTCATCCCATGATCACGTAGGAAACTGGAAACCAGAAATTAAAGTGCGTGTGGAACTTGTATGGAGAGACAGCATGTGTGTTGTGACTGGCTGGCTGTTTGGTTTTCTTTGGTGTGTTTTGGCTGTGTTGGACTGTGTGTTAGTTTGGCTGTGTTGGTTTGGCTGGTTTGTGAGAGTTGTGGGTGTGTTTTGTTTGGCTGTTTTTGTGTGGGACTGAGAAAAAAAATGAAGAGGCACCTTAATAGGAACAGGAAGAAGGTCAAGGTGGAGGAGGAAGAGGTTGCTGGACCTTCTGTGGTGGTGGTGGAGGTCGGCTCCACAGCAGAGGAGTAAGAGGGCACAGAAGGTGCTGCCAGGTTTGTAAACTTTATTTTTACTTTGAGGACAAGAAGAATATTATCCTTTAGAGCGAGCTCACTGGTGTGCGGGTGGGTG
>QEPC01006987.1:883114-897832 GCA_003113815.1 Sphenodon punctatus
AATTTATTTTAATTTATTTCATTGGTTTCAATGGGGACACAGCGCCCCATTGAAACCAATGCAATAAATCCGGTACCGGTATACCGGATTTAAACCGGGAATCCGGTTTTCGGGAAACCGGTAACCGGTAAATCCGGTAACCGGTATTGGGCCCGGGGTCCCACCCCTAGTAACTCCTAATTTAGAACCCAGCGTTGTGTACATGAAGTTTGGATTCTTTCCCCCTATGTATATCACTTTGCACTTGTCCACATTGCACTTCATCTGCCATTTAGATACTCAGTCACCCAGTCTCGCAAGATCCCACTGCAATTCTTCACAGTCTGCTCATGGTTTAACTACCTTGAACAACTTGGTGTCGTATGCAAATGTGATCACCTTACTCTTTACTCCCATTCCAGATCATTAATGAATATATTAAACAACACTGGTCCCAGTACAGATCCCTGGGGCACTCCACTATTCTCTCCATTATGAACACTGACCATTTAGTCCTAATCTTTGTTTCCTATACTTTAACCAGTTACCAATCCACAATAAGACACTGCCTCCTATCCCATGACCTTTTAATTTCCTTAAGAGTCTCTCATGATGGACCTTATCAAACGCTTTCTGAAAATCCAGATACACTATATCGACTGGCTCCCCCTTATCCACATGCTTATTCACACCCTCAAAAAATTCCAATAGATTAGTGAGACATGAGTTCCCTTTGCTAAATCCATGTTGACTCTTCCCCATTAATCCATGTTTATCAAAATGCCCTGTAATTCTCTTTTTAATAATAGTTTCCACTATTTTACCCAGCACAGATGTCAGGCTCACCGGTCTGTAGTTTCCACAATTACCTCTGGAGCCCTTCTTCGCTACCCTCCCGTCCTTGGGTACAGTGGCAGATTTTAGCGATAGGTTACAAACAGTGATGAAACTCGGTCCTTGGTTTTTGTCGGGAAACACTGAGGACCGGTACATTCAGCCTCGAGTTCCCAAGTTCATAGAAAGGGCTCCAGAAATTCAGAACTTGACCAAGCCTTGACCAAGTGCAGGGAAGGGGCCAGAGGGCCAGGGAAGTGGGGGTATGAGGCCAGCGCTAGACCCCTGCTCCCTCTTCCCTGGTCCCTGCTGACTGGGGAGGGAATAGGCCCACACCAGCTATGGAAGGGATGGTGGGGACCTAGTGAGTGTCCTAGTGGGGGTCAGGGGTGCTTAGAGGGTGCAGGGGCCTAGGAAGGAGGTCAGGGGTGGGTTACTTACCTTCTGGAGGGTTTTAGCGTGATGTATGGCCTCTTCCCAGCTTGTAAGTTTGAAAGTAAAAAAACCAAACAACTGAGCATGCTCAGAAAGGGTAATTCAGATCTTTTCTGAGCATGCTTGTCCCTTTTCAAAGATGGCACTGGCAGTGTCACTACCACTAACACATTGTGGGGGAGGCAGAAGAACCTGGATGACTCTGTGTGTGTGTGCGTGTGCATGCACATGTGTGCATGTGAAAAAGAGGGTGAGAGAGTGTGTAGCTGTGTGAAATAGAGTGATGTCATTTGATTAATCTTGGGCATGGACAGGTATTTAATTTAGTTTCAGTATGTGATGATGAAAGTCATGGAGCAGAGCTTTGTTAACTAAGGGACTGAGCTGTCCCCTTCTCAGTCTGAATTGTTACTCCACCACCCTTCATTCTCTGAGCCAATCTTGCTAACTCTTGTATGTGCCGCTTGTCTTTTGCTACTGCAGTGTTATTGCCAAAGCTCAATTATTATAAAGCCAAGCTTTCCCTCATCACAGTAACGCTTTGCTCCTGTCTCAGATTAAAGCTTCTCTTCATCTCATTTCTTTCTCTTCCTTTTTGGTCTTAGTTGCTGGTAGTGATGGGGAAGTGTCCTTTGAATGGGATTAGGATCTGAAGCTCTGGCAGTGGAAGCCACTCCACTGTCTCTTCATACACCTCCACCTGCACTGCCACCCATCAATATAACCAGGAAGCCTCTAGACAGGTGTCAGCTTTGCCTTCTAGGTACCAAGTCGCTGGTACAGGAACCCTAGTACCTGGCAGAACCTGGATACTTCAGATGTTGCAGAGCTGTCCCAGTTAGAACCAATTGAATGCAGCCTCTTCTGTGCTGCAGAAACTGGGACTGAAATAGAAAGCATTGTCTCTTAGTCTTGCTAAACTATCACTTTCAAGTCAGACATCAATGACAGGCTCTGAACATTGCTGAGCCAGTGTGATCGGGCATGGCACAGAGCAGGCAAGCAGGACATCCCCGGAGAACTGGACCCCTCCCTGCAGACCCAAGGAATCTTTGGCACGGGAGGAGGCACTAATTATAACAAATGGCGGCACTTCAATTTCTTGGAAAAGGATGCAGCCTTTCAACTCTCGATTCTGTACCTGGGTTGCCAACAAAAAGATTCTTTGAAGTAGGGATGGGGAAACGTGGTTCGGAAGTTCAGAGTTTGGACCAAACTCGACCAGTTCAGTCGACCGAACCGAACATCCAAACCAAACTCGATTTTTGAACCGAACTGAATTTCCAAACTCGGCTCTGTTCACCCATCCCTAAAAGATTCCATTTTTAGGGAAGGTTATTGAATGGGCGGTGGCGATCCAGCTCCAGGCGCATCTAGATAGCATTGGTTTCCTGAACCCTTTTCAATCTGGGTTCCACGCCAACTATGGCACCGAGACAGCGTTGGTGGCCTTGGTCGATGATCTCCGTTGAGAGATGGATGCAGGCCATTCGACATTTCTTGTCCTGCTAGATCTCTTGGCCACTTTTGACACTGTGGATCATGGGCTGTTGTTGAGATGGCTGCGTGACCTCTGGGGGGTTGGACGTGACCGTTCTTGAATGGTTCCACTCATTCCTCTTGGGGAGAAGCCAGCGGGAAGTGCTGGGAGCTGAAACATCTAGCCCCCACTCTCTGTCCTGCGGTGTTCTGCAGGGTTCTATTCTGTCTCCATTACTATTTAATGTTTATATGCAGCCCTTGGGGGAGATCGTGAGAGGGTTTGAGGTACATTGTCACCAATATGCTGATGATACTCATCTGTACCTCTCTTTTTCAGCTGACCCAGACCCTGCTGTCTCGTTATTATCCCAGTGTTTGGAGGCCATGGTGGAATGGATGTGGCAGAGCACACTGAAACTCAACCCTGATAAGACTGAGATGATAGTGGTGGGAAGAGCGATGGAGGTGTCGGCCCCCCTGATTAGGGGGATTCTCCCTCCTGTAGCTCAACAGGTCCGGAGTCTGGGGGTGGTGCTGGACGTGGATCTCTTCCTGGAGCAGCAGGTAGAGGGGGTGGCAAAGGCTGCCTTCCGCCACTTGTATCTGGTGTGGAGGTTGCGTCCGTATGTCTCTGACCTGGACCTGGCCTCCCTCGTCCATGCCTTCGTCACCTCGAGGCTGGACTACTGCAATGCACTCTACGTGGGGCTTCCCTTGTGCCTGGTTCTGAGGCTGAAGCTAATGCAGAATGCGGTGGCCCACCTCCTCTCGGGGATGGATCGACGGGACCACATAACACCTGTGCTCCAGGCTCTGCACTGGTTGCCAATAGCGTGCCGAGCCAGGTTCAAGGTATTGGTGTTGATCTACAAGGCCCTTCACTGTCTCGGCCCCTCATCCCTCAGGGATCGCTTTGTCCTTCGCACCCCAGAGTGGCTCCTTCTGTCTGCCGGGGTGTCTTCTTGGAGGTCCCCCATGTTAAGTGGGGGGCCACAATGGAGAGGGCATTCTTGGTGGCCGGGATGCACCTTTGGAATTCCTTCCTGGAGGAAGCTCGCCTGGCCCCAAGCCTTTTAACATTCCGGCAAGTTTGTAAAACCTGGCTGTTCGCCCAGGCCTTTGGGGAGGGTAGGAGGGTGGGAGGGTGGGTTAGTGGGTTTTTATTCCTCTACCCTTTTTTATTATTTGGTATAAACAATATTTTTTGTCCTTCCCTGTTTTAATTGTTAAGATTTTTATGACTGTTTTAAATATTTTAAATGTTGTTTTATCTAAAATTTGATTAGCCGCCCCGAGCTGTTTGCAGGAGGGCAGGATAAAAATGTACCAAATAAATAAATAAATAAGTAAATAAATAAATAAATAAATAATATTCCATTTAGTTCAATGGGGTTTGAATTTCTGACCTTTGTTCAGAAGTTCGGAGTTTGGACTGAACTTGAATAGTTCGGTCGACCGAACTGAATTTCAGAACAGAACCGAATTTCCAAACCAAATTTCCAAACTCAGTTCTGTTCGCCCATCTCTACTTTGATGGTTCAGGCACCTGTGTGTTTGAGCATCCAGCTGACATCATTACTGAGGGGGAAAGGGAGGTGGCTTTTGAAGCTTTCAGAAGATCTGACTTCTCTCTGAAAAATAGCAAAATGCTTAGCCTGACAGATCTCATTTTGAGCGGCTGCCACTTGGATGCTGAGACAGAGGGGAAGGAGGACAGAATAGGCAGGGGGTAATAGACTGACTCTGAAAGTCTTGTTTGAACAGCAAGATGGTGGAAGGAGGAGCCGACAAATGATATCCACAATGTGCATAAGATGATGGGATGACACATCTCCAGGATGGATGCTATTTGGGGCTCTGGCTCAGTCTGAGGACCCATCTGAGCAGCACCCAGTGTGGACTCTCTTCAATGGGGTGAATACTAGTTCTGAAGGGGAAGAAGGCTATTTTGCTTGGCCCAGATCTACAAAAATTAGTGCTGATTCGAAACGGTCATTCTGTTTCTGCAGAACGGTTCCGTGAAAATGGAACAACTGCCAGAATTTTATTTATTATAATTTATTATAAACATTTATTTATTATAAACATTTATTATCCGCCCCCTCATGCCCATGGCATCTCGGGGCGGCTTACAGCATAAAACACACAGATAAAATCAATTTTAAAAAAACAATCCCATTCATCAAGATTTAAAATATCATAAAAATCTTTAAAATACCCCCCAACTACCCCACCCTCTCCTCCTCCCCTCCGAAGGCCTGGGAGAACAGTCAGGTTTTACAGACTCGACGAAATGCAAACAAACCTGGGGCCAGGCGGGCTTCCTCCAGGAGGGAGTTCCAAAGCCACGGCCCGGCCACCAAGAATGCCCTCTCCATTGTGCCCCCCCATTTTACACGGAGGACCTCCAGAAAGGCGCCCCCAGTGGATCAAAAGGATCACTCTGAGGTGCAGAGGAAGAGGTGGTCCCTGAGGTATGAGGGGCCTAGACTGTGCAGTACTTTATAGATCAACACAAACACCTTGAATCTGGCTCGGTATGCTATAGGCAGCCAGTGCAGAGTACGGAGCACAGGTGTTATGTGCTCCTGCCACCCCGTCCCTGTAAGGAGACAGGCTACTGCCTTCTGCATCAGCTGCAGCCTCCGAACCAGAAACAAGGGAAACCCCACGTAAAGCGCATTGCAGTAGTCTAGCCCTGAGGAGATGAAGGCATGAATGAGAGTGGCCAGGTTGGGCCCGGAAATGTATGGATGCAGTCTCCATACCAGATTCAGCTGGCAGAAGGCAGCCTTAGCCACCAACTCAACCTGCCATTCCAGACGGAGACCTGAGTCCAACACCACTCCCAGACTCCGAACCTGCTGGGCTACAGGAGGATGGACCCCCCTACAAGGGGAGCCAGTAACTCCCTCGCCCTTCCCACCACCATCACCTCCATCTTATCAGGATTAAGTTTCCTGATTTTGATCAGGATTTGATCAGGATTCTGATTGAAATAACTTTCCCATCAGAATTCCAATCGATCTATTTGCACATAAACAAAATGCCCCCCAAAATTATTTATTGGCCCGACTGGAATTCTTATTTGAATTTTGTCCAATGCAAATTCCGATCGGACTGATCAGTTCTGTCAAAAACAGAAACCGGAAGGAATTCTGGGTTTAGTCCTAATGCAAATGCAGACTGTGCAACTGCACAGGGCACCATGTGTTGCCCTCCCTGGCTCCCCCAAATACAAGGGAGCCATGAAAAAACTTGAAATGACATTAGTGGGAGAAGCTACGACATAAAATACTGGCTCACGAAACCTTAAACATGGGGAGCCTCAGCCTCTGAAGGGTCAGCAATGATTTGGGAGGATGGGGCAATGATTGAGGTCCATGAATAAACTAGAAATAGCACCACAAGTGTCACATATGGATCTGCATTGCAGGAAGCCCCAGCACCTGAATGGGATGTTATTTTTAAATCAAAGGTCAAAAATTAATTATGGTAATAATTTCCTTTTTCAAATTTCCTTGTCTAAATGAGTCAGTGTATGCCTGGTCAAAATGTTCCTCTGCTAGAAGGGGGATATAAACTGTAGAGGTGGGACACTGGGGAGAATACCGGCTACCAGATTTACCGGTATCGGATCTCCCCGGTATCAGATTTACCGGTATCGGCATACCGGATTTTAAACATTGACTGCTTTACCAGGTTTTTTTACATTGTGGCCATTGACTTCAATGGCCGCAATGTAAAAAAACCAGTAAAGCAGTCAATGTTAAAAATCCAGTATGCTGATATAGCTAATATCGGATTCTCTGATTAATCCGATACACCTGATTATCAGGTGTATCGGATTTATCCGATACCGATATTCCCACCCCTAATAAACAGGCAGGACTGTAAGTTCATGCAAGATGCAACACTGAAGAAAGGGCCATGGTTAGTAAATGGCTTTCCCTTTAAGAGAGCTGACTGCCTTCATAACCTGCCCCCTGTCAGTAGGGATGGGTGAACAGAACAGAGTTAGGAAATTCATTTCAGTTCGGCTTGGTTTGAAATTCGAGTTCAGAAATTCGGTTTGGTTCAGTTCGGTTTGAAATTTGAGTTCGGTTCGGAGGTTCAGTTTGGTCGACCGAACAGACCAAGTTCAGTCGAATTCTGAACTTCCGAACCAAGTTCGGCCATTCAAAACCAGTTTTTTTGGTGTGTGTTGCCACTAGGGATGGGTGAACAGAACGGAGTTCGGAAATTCGGTTCAGTTTGGTTCGGTTTAAAATTTGAGTTCGGTTTGGAGGTTCGGTTCGGTTGACTGAACAGATTGAGTTCAGTCCAAACTCTGAACTTCCAAACCGCATTCGCCCATCCCTACCTTTCAGGGCTATAAAGGCCATTAACTCTGAGACCAAGGCAGTTGGGAGCCAACCACTGAGGGAGAAGGAGCTCAGCTATAATAGCAGGAAGCTTGACCTGGGTGCTAACACAGGTCTGGAGCAGGGCTCAGTAATTGAGGCTAGGGAGATCAGGACACTGAAAAAAAGGCACTGGGCAAGTGTGTGAAACCTTGACTGGGAGCCTGAGAGACCCGTTCTTGGGAAGCAGATATGGAGAGTCAGGCAAAGGTCTCAGCTCAGAAGAAAGAAATGGTGTTGATAGTAGGAGGAAGTGTGAACTTACTGTGCTTTTGTGCGGAACTGTGAGTTTTGGGGAAGCAAGGCATTATAAATGATGTGAAAAAACCAATAGACATGGCTGACTTACATAAAAGTCTATCCTGGAGCAAGATTTTGGGTCTGTAAAAACTCAATGAGCTAAGTCCTCCCATTATGGGTGCACCCATGACCATTTTGCATGGGCTTCAACTTCTCTGGATATGGTACTGCCCAGAACACTGTCTGCACTGTGGAGTTATGTTGCTTGGGTATGTGTCCAGACATGGACAGCACCCATGTACAGCATCTCTAGGGTCTAGGGCTCAAATGGTTGTCTCTCTCGCAGACACGGGGGTGAATGAATGCACAGCAGGGCCCAGAGCTACAGAGCTGGGAATGAGTGGCAAGCCCTCGTACTGCCACTCACATGTGCATGCTTAAGGTGCTCCATAAACAACCAGTCTTACACATGTCCACCCAATCCCCTCTTCCCCATCCCAACTCAGCAGGACGGGGTGATTGACAGACTGCACAAGAAGCTGAAAGCCCTGGGATCGGTTACCTGCGTGACACATGCTTAATCTCTTTTTGATTCACTCAGCATGGGCCAGAAGTCTTAATGGGTTCCAGCTGTGGCACTTCTAACAATTTTCCCTGGCTGGAGCACTTCAATGACTATATTTAAAAACAGAGTTTAAAATACAAATAGATGGCTTGTGAAGCTAAATGGGCTGTTTGCCTGGGGAGACGGATCCATGTGTTAGACTCAATCGGTGGGTGGATGCCGCTGGGCGCATGGTAGCTGAGCTGCCTCCAGTTCATCACAGCAAGAGCTCAGCTGCTGCTGAGACAAAGTATCATAACATGGGGGTTTTACACACAGAACAGGAAGGGTTTGCCCTTTGACCCTGAAAGTTCCTGCCTCAAAGTCAGGGACAGGATTTCTGGTTAAGGCTAGGAAGCAACTGCTGGTATGAGATGTATCGGATTTATCCGAGCTGTCATGGTGACCCAGCCTGGCAACCCTCACCACCTGGTGGGCACCAAGAACACCAGATGAAGGGTCCAGGGCTGGGGGCTTCCAGGCAGGTGTAAGAATAGGCTATGGATTTATTTAATTTGGCAAGTTTAAGATTATCGGAAATATGTCATGTACTATATTAAAATGTGTTCCTAAAATTTCATTCTGCATATATGTAAATCAGGGGTGGACATGACATCAGTGATGGTCAGCTGGTTGACTATGGGTAAAAACAGACATGACGGTGGCCTGCTTAAGCCTGCTGTAGCCCACTTTAGCCTGTGGGCCATTGGCACATCTGTTTTTATGCTACCAAATGTTGGCCTGGGACTACCACAGATGGCATCAGCACCTAGCCTGGACTCTAACGTTGTAATACCCCTGAAGTTGCATCCCGGACTAAGGCCCACATGACTAGGCCAAAGAGGGCCACAGCTGGCTAGCATGTCTGCTGCGACCCACCATGACCCAGCTCGAATTGGGGCTCACCATGGCTTGTCACCATGGCTGTCCAATGGATGGGGCATGGGAACAGCACACTGGGAGCAGCACGGGGGCGGGCGCCAGAAAGTATGTTCAGTGCTCTGAAAAGGCCTGGACCTATCCACCGTGGATCTCCACCACGGGCCGGGTCATGATGTCTGTGGTGTAATAACCCTACAGGGGTGTGCACTTCATTTTCATTCTATCAATAACAAAAATTAAATTTGCCATTTTTAAAATCATTTTTGCAATAACAAAAACAACCAAAAAGAACAAAATCAATAACAATAACAAAAGTTGTTTTTGATTTTGTTATTGCCTAGCAGCCTGGCAGGTGTTTTTTGGAGGGAAATGTGGTGAGGGGAGGAGGGAGCCAACATCTTGGAGTCAGAAACAGTGCTGAACTCTTGAGCTGGGCCTGTGATGGGAAGGCAAGGACCTGATGGATGTAATCGCTGGCCAATGAGCAACGCAAGTAGGTTCCAGGCAGTTGAATGGCACCCTGAGATTGCTCAATGCTCAATGTCCGCTGCCTCCCAGAAACAATCGGGGGGACTCTGGGGGAGGGCACTCTTTATATTGCAGGGCTGGGCTGCTTGACTCTGGTTCTGTGTTAGCGATTGCTCTGTCAGGATGCATTTGCAGAATCTGCTGGTGCTTGCACTAAAAGTCCTCCCATATATATCCCTACCACCTTACTTTTCTAGTCCTCATTCCTAACATTTGACCTTTTTCCTTCCCCATTTGTCTCTAGAGATAGTAGATACCTGTGAGTTGTTTTCCTTTTCCCTTCCCCTGTTTGTCTCCCCCTGTCCATATATTATATAGTAGGGGTGTGCATATCATTTTTGTTATTACAATAATGATAATGAAAATGGTCATTTTCATTATCATTATTGCAATAATGAAAATGACAAATAATAATAATGAAAATAGAAATGAAAATGACATTTTGTTTTGGAAATAAAGGGAAAACACTGAAAAATGTATTTCTGGCTATAACCTTTTTCGTTTCTTATTCAAGTCTAATAAAGCTTGGGTATGTTGTGCCCCCAATGGAGGGCACTATGTGTACCAAGTTTCAAATCGATTAGATAAAGGAAACTGATTTAGGAAGCAATTGAATATTGTGATTTTATTAAAAGCTCCATACACATTTATGGCTATATCTTCTTTATTTTCCATCTACTTTTCATGAAACTTCTGGATTTTATGTCACTCCACAGAATGAACAAGTCTGCTAATTTTCATAATGATTGGATAAAAGGTCCTGATTATATAAGACATTAACTTGAAAATACATTTCCATCTGTAACATGTTTATATTCCATTCTATTTACAGGATATTTGGCAGGAATGTACCATATACCGTCTCTGTTATCTATACTAAACTATGGGTCAATTTGATAATGAAAACTAATTTTATAAGCAATTTATGTTGTCCCCTTGAAGACCACTATTTAGATAAATAGCAGCACATGCAGTGCCACTCAGAGGCAGGCACCTGGCATGTCAAGGGAAGAGAGGCTGTAGGAGGGAGGATGTGGCACAACCCAAAAGACTGAACGACACATTCACTGACCAATTACTGCATGCTTCCAGCTTTACAGGACGAATTGGTAGTGGCTTTGAGGCAGGCATAGGGGGAGGCCCTGAGGTGAGAATAGAAGGGACATAACTGGGACTTTGGGGATAGCATCCCCAAAATCCGATCTTATACCACAGTGACATGTAAGAGAATCCCTGGCATAGGCTCTTTCTCTGCATATGCTGTGTAGGCATATAGAATTGGGACCCTTTATCACATCTTTATGATATTTGGCAGAGATGATTGGAAAAGTGTTATATACAGCCCTGCAAAATTTCATGTACACTGGTTGAACTAGAAGATGTTACAGTCAGATATACATTTATAAGTTATTTGCTTATACCACCAGGGCCCTTTATCCAATGCTTCTGAAAATTTGCAGAGATAGTAAATATGGGAAGGGGTATATATGTGACAAGTTGCATCTACATTAAATGTGAGACAAAGAAGTTACAGTTAAGAATATATATGAAGATTCTTGCAAAATAACATAATTCAACTGCTTCTAAAATTGGATTCATTTATCCAATAGTTTTGTAATAGGGTACACTTAATGCCTTCCATAGTAGGTACAATCCTGCCAAGATTTAGCCACATATAATGAAAGACAAAAACGTTACAGCCAGAAATGTGTTTTCCATTGAAGCCAATGGGAAATGAAAATGAAAGCAAAACCAAAAATGACAATTCGATATTTATGAAGAAAACCCCGATAGATTTAAATAATGAAAATTTAAAAATGAAAATGACATGGGCCCATGGTGCACACCTCTATTATATAGATATAGATATTAGTTGTACATATATAGATTAGATATTTAGACACTAGGCTGTTTTATTATATATATTATGATTATAGGATAGGAATATTTTGTATTATACATAAGTTAGGTTTATCTTGGATTGTGTGTGTGTGTGTGTGTGTGTGTGTGTGTGTGTATATATATATAAACTAGATATTGTGTGTATACCAATACTGATACCAAAATCAAAAGCTTCATTTGAAATAGATACCAATATCGATACCGATACTGATAACAAAAAATGACATTTTGTTAACAAAAATGACACATTTAAATAACAAAAATGATAACAAAAAACTAAAAATGACATGGGGCCCTGGTGCACACTCCTGTCACCCTATGAGTGATGTCCATGGTGACCTCCTTTCTCAGGTGAGGAAGTGGAGCAATGCCAGATAGAGATGGGATGAATGAACTCCCCAGCCCATTTTCAACATAGCCCTGTCCCTGAATGCCATGACGTCACAATGTTCTGAAAGAAGTGTGGCTATCCTGGAAAGAGGCAGGAGAGGACCTTCATACAACTCCTTTCTGGCATTACCTCTCCTCTTTCCAACTGTTGCAGTGTCATGGTATTCAAAAAAGGGTGTGGTTATGCCAGAAAGAGGTTCAGCAAATGGGCTCTCCCACCTCTTTCCAGAATAGCCTTTTCATACCACCCCTTTCTTGCATAGTTCTGATGTACATCATCTCCACTGTACTGGTCTATAGTCTACCTAAGCTGATGCTGGGATAGGATAGCTCCCAGCTCAGGTAAGACTGGCCTTCCTTGATGGAAATCATTCCTGTTTGGTATGATTTTAATCCTTGTGAAACATTGAAAGCAATGATGTAGGAATGTTATTGCCCATAATCATTTTACAACAGTTATAAAATATGAGTTGGTCTGTCTGGTAATGGACTGACATAATCAATCCTGAGCCAGACATACTCAATTAAGCAAATCCACATCTCTGACTATGGGGAAATAGTAGTGCTGAAACTCAGTCCTCAGTTTTCCTCGGAAAACCCCGTTTCACGCTACTCAACATGGTTTTCTGAGTTCTGAAGTTTCGAGGAATGGCCCTGAAATGTCAGAACTCAGATAATCTTAGGATGAGTACAGGGAAGGGGGCTGGAGGCTGGCACTAGGCTCTTGCTCCCCATTCCCTGGAGCCTGCTGGCCAGGGAGAGAATAGGCCAGCAGGCGCCAGAAAATGGGGGGGAGGGTCTAGCAGGGGCTCAGGGCAGGGTAGGGTGTTAAGGGGGTGGGGGGGCCTAACAGGGGTTGAAGGGTAGAGTACTCACCTTCTGGATGGGCTCTGGCAATGCATGGCTTCCTCCAGACTGGGTAAGTCTGAAAAAATAAAAACCTTGACCTCAGCACACGGAACTTCGGACGCATTCATGATGGGGTTTTCTAATATATTCAGTGCAGCGCTACTCTTGACCATATAAGAAAAGGAAAGTTCCTGTGGAACTGTGTGACCAAGTCACTAGAAGTCCTCGGTGGAACAGTCCTCAAGGTGAGGTCTAAATGCTGGTGGGAGCCATCCTGTTGCAGCCTTGGAGTGGAGAGAAAAGTGTTTGACCCTTTAAGGGAGTTGCTGGCCAAGACCCAAGCATGGGTGTGGCTGATTTCTCTCAGGTGGCTGGTGCAGCCAGTTGAAACTCAATTGAAACTAGTACTGTGCTAATGCACCTCATAGGCACAGGGAGCCTGGAACACTGTTGGCCCCAGGAACCACACACCCCTTGCCCACTGACACTGCAGAACAACCCATGGTGCTTCCTCCTTTCCTTGTGTTGCCTGCACCCTTCCCCCAGCTTTCTATTACTCAGCACATGGGAAAGGGGCAACCTCATAAATTCTAAAATAAATAATGCAGATAGCAATGTGTGGCAGACACTCTCCTTAGCAGCAGCCAGATTGATTCTGCCTTCAAGGCTCTCCTCTTTCTCAAGAGGAGTCATTCTGCTTAGCTAAGTCTTGAAAATGTATCACCTCCTCAGTGTAAACATATTGAAATTTTAATAGTGGGGCTGCAGGCCCACTGCTTCTTGTGGAGTCCATTTCATTATCCTTCCCATCAAATTCTGTGACATACACTCACCTCCTCAGTCCCCTTCGTAGGCTCCTGATGCCGCAAAGATGAGAACATTTGAGGCCCACCTTCCCTTGTACAGATGAACAGACTGAAAGAAGCACAAGGTGATTCACAGACTTGCTGCTTATAGTCCAGTTAAGCATTTTGTGGAACAGTGCTCCTGAGGACATGGGGATCAGGTCTTTCTACAGCTGACCTAACTCAGCTTGGTGTAGCACAGTCACAAAGAAGAAGAAGAAGAAGAGATTCCTGGGGAGGCAGAATAAGGGTTATGGGAAGGTCTCTCTGAGCGACAGCTGAAATGGGGATCCATAAAAATGGGAATTCCTATTCACCACCATCTTGGTCACTTCATAACGATACCTGTTACTTTCCTAATTGACTGCTAAGTGATGATCACACAGAACAAATACTGAAGAAATCCAAGAAAGAGAGCAAATCATTCCATCACTTCTCATGGCAAATGATAAGACTTGAACCACCTGGAATAGAATTTTGCTTACACCAAGGGTTTGTAGGGAAGTACAAATGCGGTTCGGATGTTCTGTGTTTGGCCTGAACTCAGCCCATTCGGACGGCCGAACCGAACGCCCGAAGCCCCTAACAGTTCGGCCGCATTCAGATAAGTTCTGGTGGAAAAAACAGGGCTGGCAGGCCCGGAGAGGGGGGCAGGGGGGGAGCTGAGGAGCAGACTTCCTGGCACCAGGGGTGGAGAGGCTTGAACTAGCAGCCAGCCTGCCCAATCACCATCCCTCTTTTCCTCAGACCACTGGCTTTGCGGTCTGCGATTGGCCGCGCACTAGGGATGTGCGTTGCGGTTCAGAAGTTCGGAGTTCGGACCAAATTCGATCTATTCAGATGTCTGAACCGAACTTCTGAACTAAACTTCCGAACCGAATGACCGAACCTAAAAATGACCCAACAGTTCATTCGTGTTTGGCTGCGTTCGGTTGAATTTGGGCGGGAAAAACATGACTGAAAGGCAAAAACGTGAAAGGGAGGGGGAGTCAGCTGAGGAACAGACTTCCTGGCAACAGGGGTGGAAAGGCTTGGAATAGCAGCCAGCCTGCTCAATCACCATCACCAGATTGGCTTCGCAGTCTGCGATTGGCCACCGGCTAGACTGCATGGAGCCAATGGGGTTTGTGGTGAGGTGGGCGCAGCAAGTAACAAAACTGATTGCTTCCCCCCTGCCAACACCTTCTGAGCTAGTCACTATTCCTGAACAGCAGGCATTTCAGAAGGCTCCCTCTCCCAGCAGTTCCCAGCAGGGCTGGCCCCAGGCATGTGCCGCCAGCTGGGGCCCCGCACTTGCCTGACTGGGCAGAAGACTGCAACCAGCTTCTCCCCCAATAAGTTCTTC
>QEPC01006987.1:906923-929900 GCA_003113815.1 Sphenodon punctatus
GGCACCCACCCAGGTTGCAAAGCTTGAACCCTGCCTCAGTCTGCCTGCCTTCTGCTCATGCCACACTGCCTACCCGCCCACCCAGGTTGCAAAACTTGAACCCTGCCTCTTTCTGTCTGCCTCTCAGACCACTCTGCCTGTCTGCCTCCCCTGGCAACCCTGGGTGATGTGCACCACTGGTCTGGTAATCCTGCCGCTGCTGTCTGCTGGTCTGTGGGTGCTCTGCTCTGGCCAATCCAAATGTGCCCACACAATCCTACTGCTGACGTCTGCTGCTGCGAGCTATTCCCTGGCAAATCCAACCATCCTGGCTCCATGGGAGCTGTGTACAGGACAATCCTGCTGCTGCTGTCTCTGCTGTTCCACGGGTTCTGTGCCCGGTCAATCCAATGTCTGCTGCTGCTACTGCCAATGTTACCTCTGCTATCCGTGCCACAGATTCTGTGCCCGGTCAATCCAATGTGTGCTGCTGCTGCTGCCAATGTCGCCTATGCTGTCTGTGCCATGGGTTCTGTGCCCTGGCAATCCAATGTGTGCTGCTGCTGCTGCCAATGCCACCTATGCTATCTGTGCCACGGGTTCTGGGTAGGGATGGGAGAACGCGGTTTGGAAGTTTGGAGTTCGGACCGAACTCAGTCTGTTCAGTCGACCGAACCAAACTTCCGAACCGAACTCAAATTTCAAACCGAACCGAATTTCCGAACTCCGTTCTGTTCGCCCATCCCTAGTGGCAACACAGACCAAAAAACCTGGTTTTGAATGGCCGAACTTGGTTTGGAAGTTCAGAATTCAACCGAATTTGGTCTGTTCGGTCAACCAAACTAAACTTCCTAACTGAACTCGAATTTCAAATTGAACCGAACCGAATTTCCGAACTCGAATTTCAAACCAAACCAAACCGAATCAAATTTCCGAACCTTTTTCTGTTTGCCCATCCCTAGTTCTGGGGCCTGTCATTCCACTCACAGAGAGTCATCATTCAACTGCATCAAGAAACAGCCACTCTAGCCCAAGGACCCACCATCAGGGTTCTGGGGCCATCATTCCTCGCACAGAGGTGCTGTCATTCCACCATATCAAGAAACAGCCACTCCAGCTCCAGGACCCACTGTCAGGGTTCTGGGACCATCATTCCTCACACAGAAGTGCTGTCATTCCACCATATCAAGAAATAGCCACTCCAGCCCCAGGACCCACTGTCAGGGTTCTGGGGCCATCATTCCTCGCACAGAGGCACTGTCATTCCACCATATCAAGAAACAGTCACTACAGCTCCAAGATCCACCATCAGGGTTCTGGGGCCTACATTCTGGGGCCTACATCAATCCTGCTGCTGCTGTCTGCTGTGCCACAGGTACTGTGCCCTGGCAATCCAGTGTCTGCTGCTGCTGCCAATGCCACCTATACTGTCTGTGCCATGGGTTCTGCCCCAGCAATCCAATGTCTGCTGCTGCTGCTGCTGCTGCTGCTGCTGCTGCTGCTGGGTGAACATTACAATGGGGCAGAATGTGAGATCCTGTACCCGACTCCTTTTTGATCAGCTGCGGACAACGGAGGCGTTGGAACAACACTTACCTATCTCTTAGGATCGACTGTTCGCACATCCCTACAGATGATAGTCCTCTCCACTTCACAGATTTGACCGATGGTGCATATCCGGTTGCTCAACCTGCATTCCATGCTGAGTTCCTTGAGGATTTCCACTGTGATTATGAACTCAGTTTCCTTGCCTTCTGATGATTTGGAGCTCGCCCGGGATGATCTCAATCCTAAAAGAATCTTAAACTTCTCCTTCAGGTCAGAATTCTTGTTCTGTGGCTTTGCCATGGTCAGCTAAAAAGTGCCAAGGAACTTCCACCCTCTCCAGCCAGCAGGCACCAGTCTCTGCCCAGCCCCCTTAGTCCTGTCCCCTCATCATTCTTAGCCTGGGCCTCAATTCTCTTGGACTTTAAGGTGCTGTATGACCTTATGTTTTTAGACAAGAGTACATAGACACGGCCTATGTGACACTGACTGGCTCTCGCTCTCTCGTGCTGCACAGTCTTTGCTAGCTTGAGTGCCCTGCTGCTAATGTCCCAGCCTGCCTGCCCTACTGCCTCTCATGCCACACTGCCTGTCTGCCCACCCAGCTTGCTGCCAAGCTCAAAGCATGCCTCAGTCTGCCTTCCTGCCTCCCATGCCAAGGTGCCTGTCTGCCCACCCAGGTTGCCTAGCCCAAAGCCTGCCCAAGCCCGCCGCCCTACTGCCTCTCATGCCTCGTTGCCTGCCTGCCCACCCACCCAGGTTGCAAAGCTCAAACCCTGCTTCAGTCTGCCTGACTGCTGCTCATGCCACGCCGTCGGACTGCCTGCCCTGGCAAGCAATGTCTGCTGCTGCTAGTGCCAGTGGCCCCCAGGCCTATATGCTGTCTGTGCTAAGGGTTCTGTACCCTGGCAACCCACTGTCTGCTGCTACCAATGGGCCCCCAGGCCTATACGCTGTCTGTGCCAAGGGTTCTCTACCCTGGCAACCAGTGTCTGCTGGTGCCAATGGCCCCCAGGCCTATATGCTGTCTGTGCCAGCCAAGGGGTCTGTACCCGGGAAACTCGATGGCTGCTGCTGCTCCCAATCATGCCATGCAGTCTGTCTGCCTGCCAAGGCTGCCAGGCTCAAAGCCTGACTGATCGCGAATCATGCCATGCTGCCTGCCTGCCCGCCCAAGTTGCCATTGCCAGCTCAAAGCTTGCCTCAGCCCGCCTGCCTGCCTCTCATGCCAAGCTTCCGTGATTGCCTGCCTGCCTGCCTGCCCAGGTTGCCATTGCCAGCTCAAAGGTTACCTCAACCAGCCTGCCTGCCTGCCTCTCATGCCAAGCTGCTGTGACTGCCTGCCTGCCAGCCCACGTTGCCAAGCTAAAATCCTGCCTGAATGATGCTCATGCCACGCTGTCTGCCTTTCCTGGCAGCCCATGTTTGCTGCTGCCAAAGCCCCCCCCCCCGGCCTATATGCTGTCTGTGCAAATGGTTCTGTACCCTGGCAATCTGCTGCTGCCAAAGGCCCCCACCCACTGGGCCCATAAAAATGCTGTCTGTGCAAAGGGTTATGTACCCTGGAAACCAGCAATCCACCACCCACTGCCAAGGAGCCTGTCTCTCTTTCTCTCTGGCACACCCATAGAGACACAAGCCCTGTCCCTCCTGGGGGGCTGTCTGCAAGTTGATACCCTGCTTCTGCCTGGCACATCTTTGGGTGAATACCTTAACTATGCTACATGTGGAGTCAGGCAGATGCTGCTGGTAGGGATTGACAAGCTGTATGAGATTCTGCCACCTGCCTTTCAGAACTTCAGCACATAGGGATAAAAGATTGGGCAGTTCAAATGAAGCTCATAACAACAAATATAACAACTTTTATTAAAACTATTTAAACAACAACAACAAAACAACAACATTATGAAACCAAACCCGAACATTTAAAGGAAACTTATAAAGGAAACAAACTATTAGTCTCTCGGCCTGTCCCCTGGGACTTGGGGGAAAGGCAGAAGGTATTGGGGCACAGCACAGGGCTGAGGGGTGGCCACCCAGTCCTCTTCAATCTCGTAGCCATGGGAGACAACAAACTTCATGGCCCCTTCCACATCCCGATGCCACCTAGAGACCGCCTGGTGGTACAGTTCCAGGTGTTCCATCTCGGCAGAGATGTACTAGGCGTACACCTCCACCTTCTTTTTCTCCACCTCGAGCGCCTGGAACTGTTCCATCAGGTGGTTCTTCAAGCAGTGTATGCCCCTCATCATTTGGTAGCCAGGCCTTTCAAGTTCGGCCTGAAAGGCCTTGGCTGCAGCAGACTCCTGGGGCCCAGGGGACTGCACATCAGGGCTGGAGGAGGGGGAAGGGCTTACCTGCTGGCACTTCTGGGTTGCCTTCCCCCCCTTCTTCTGGCGCTGAGGCTGAGGCTCCACGGCCACACCAGAGTCCTCCTGCTGCCTCACCGTCAGGCCATGAAACTTTTCAATATGGGCAATGAGCCCCGATGTGGTCCCCTCTTTCTGCCTCCTGATTCTTTTGCCACAGGTCTAAATAGCATAAAAAGATAGGAACATAATAAGGGCCAAGGGTCTGTCAAGCCCTGCCTGCATTCTGTCTCCACAAGTGGGTGGACTGGGTGGCAAATCTCTCTCGCAGGGGACTTCCATTCCTAACAGGTTATAGGGCAATCCATTCCCTGTTGTTCCAGTCCCCGTGCCTTACCTTGCATATGGCGATTCCGTCCTCCATCTCATAAAACCTCCAGACATCCGACCTTCTCTGCCGAATGTCTGGGGTGTCACTGGTGACCTCCACCTAGGGGTCCTCCTTGGCCTGGCATCAGTGCTGACCCCGTCATCTGATTCCTCTCTGAAATGGAAACACATTAAGAACTCCAAAGTAATATCATGCATTTATGATGATGCCTCTAGTCCTCCCTCCTTGGGGTCCTAGGGATGGCAACGGGAGATGTGACCCTGGCTGGCACGTGCAAATCCTGTCCTCCTTGGGGTGATAGGGAATGCTAGGGATTGCAACTAGAAAGGCCCTGGCTGGCACGTGCAAATCCTGCCCTCCTTGGGGTGCTAGGGGATGCTAGGGATTGCAACTATAAAGGCCCTGGCTGGCATGTGCAAGTCCTGCCCTCCTTGTGGTGCTAGGGATTGCAACTAGAAAGGTCCTGGCTGGCATATGCAAACCCTGCCCTTATTTGGGGGTGCATAGGGAATGGGATGGCGAGTGGAGACCCTTACTTGTCTGGCACATGTTTGGGTGGGGTTGCTGCTTGTGCTCATGCCTGACTGCTGGAAGAGCCCCCCCACACTACAGTACCCTCTCTCTCTGTGGCCGACATCCGCTGCTACCTGCTGATGCCCACTATTTGTGCCTGACTGATGCCCACGACCCACGCACCCACCCGCACGCCAGTGAGCTCACTCTAATGGATAGAGTCTTTCTTGTCCTCAAATTTTAAAAAAAGTTTACAAACCTGGCAGCACCTCCAGTGCCTGCCGCTTGCTCCTCATCCAAGGAGCTGGCCACCACCACCAAAGGTCGAGGGGCAGCGACCTCCTCCTCCCCCTCCTCCTCCTCTTAGAGCACCATGCTGGCTCACAGCCGTGGCATCAGCACAACAGCATTCTTCATTTGTTTGTTTTTTAAAACACGCAGCCAACCAAAACACACAGTCAGTCACCCACCACACACCAACAATGACCAACCAGCCAAACAACACAGCCAAACCAAACACAAACAGCCAAAACACATGAACTGAACAGCCACCCAGTCAAACACACACTCTCTCGCCACATAGCTCCGCACGCGCTCGAATTTCCAGTTTCTGGCATGATCATGTGCTCTCACAATACTTTTTCCGAATGCCCGAACTGAACACGTCCGAACCAAATGGCCGAACCCAAACTCGGCAAATGACCCCAGCACATGAACCAAACAGAACCGAACGGCCGAACCCAAACTGCAACCTGTTCGCACATCCCTACCACGGGCTAGGCTGCACAGAGCCAATGGGGCTTGAGGTAAGGCGGAAGTAGCAAAAAAAAAAGTCATTTCCCTTCCCCCTTCCAATTCCTTCTGAGCTAGCCACTGATCCTGTCAGCAGGTGTTTTCAGAAGTCTCCCTCTCCCAGCAGTTTGTGTTCCTAATCCATTGCCATCCTCCTTCTATTTCACCCATTTCCACACATTTACCTCCATAGTTTCATTTCTTTAGATTAGATTACAGAGATTTAGGTACTATTTTTATTTTTTACCCCTCCCTGTGTTCTTTCTCCCTACCCTCCATTGAATCCATCCCTCCTCCCTGTATATATTTCATCCCTGATTCGCTTCCCCTGGTTTTGGATTTATTTAGACTAGCATTAGATTGATTTAGGTTTTATTTCAGTTTTGTACCCCTCCCTGTGTTGTTTGTTGTGAGCTGTTGTAGGAGTTAGCTTAGTTATATATATAGAAAAAGTGTGTAGTGATTCAGTTTTAATATTTTATAGTGTGTTTTTAGGACTAGGCCTTTGTTAGTTAATTAGTTAATATTCCATTTAGTTCCATAGGTTTTAGAATAGTTAATAGCAGTTAGAGTTAGTGTAGTAGATATATATAATATTAGATAACCAATTTGAATAAATAATTTTAAAAAAAATGAAATCATAGTCATAGTTTTATTGACGGCACTGGCTCTCGCCATGGCCCAGACAAACAACAACATACATGAAATAAAATAAATATACAAAAAGTAATATTGCACTATATATGTATAAATATTATATTGAAGAACCTGAGTCATAGAACTCTGCCTAGCTCTTCTGCGGGGGTTACCAAGACAAAGCTTATCCCCTGAAATAAATCTAACCTCCCCCTTGTATTTATAATCCATGAGCACCCCATCCTCGCTCAGTTCGCTTCAATACTTTATTATTATAATACCTCCTCATCCAGGGCACAGATAAGCCTCAATTAGCGGTAGGTACCTAATCCCTACCCAATGCCCCTATAAGGTGTAACAAGAACTAGCTAGTCCATGGATCCTAAATCAAATGTCTTTTCTTAGAAACTAGCTGAATATAGGAAGCTATAGCCTCTCAATAGCCTTTCTAGATAGAGTAGCCATGGGTATGCCCGCACTCCCTGGTGACTAAGCTCCTCTTTCAAGCAAAGGAGCGGGAATGACTCCTCTTGCTAAGCTAAGAGTCTTACCCAGTATCTCACATAAGCCTTACTAACTAGGGATGCTATCAAGAACCTGGCCAATTCAGCCCCAAGTATAGCCCCTGGAACACTCGCAGAGACTCCCAACATCCATCTAAAGAAACAGTTCTGTACTCTTTCAAGGGGTGTTGTATCCACAAACAGGATAATATCCATCCCAAATGTCAGCATTGGCGGAACTTTCGCATCATAGAATTTCATAAAAGTTGAAACTTTCAGCCCACTAGAAATATGATAAGCCTTAATCAAGGCAGGGGTTGCTTGAAAAGCCATTGCTGCCCTATTCAGAATGTAATGGTTCCATGTGCCCCGGTTGGTCAGAGTGACCCCCAAATAGTTGAAAGAACTGACTAGCCCTATATGACCAGCCATTATTTTCCAGCTAGATGGAAGTTTTCTTTTACCTATCACCATTATCTTGGTCTTATGTACATTTAGCACCAATTCATTCAAATGACAATATTTAATAAATGCCTCCAAGGCTCTTTTAATGCCGACTTCAGTTTGGGCCAGAAGAACTGCATCATCGGCAAACTGGAGGCACCCCAAACTAACCCCACCCACTACTGGGGGGTGGGTGTCCTCCCTTGACAAGGCCTTCAGGAGAGCTGAAAGATATAAATTAAAGCACAATGGCGCTAAGACACATCCCTGACGTACCACCCTCTTGATTGGGATGTCCTTTGTCAAAGTCTGGGTCTCATTAACCTCGACGCTTGCTACATTATTTGAGTAGAGATCAATAATTGCTATTAGTAGATTTTCGTCAGTTCCCAAAGACCTTAATTTGGCCCACAAACGTGCTCTAGGTACCGAATCGAAGGCCTTATTCAGATCTACAAAAGCTAAGTATATTGTCCCTTTCCTGATTTTATAATATTTATGGATCACATGAAGGAGCACAAAACAACAGTCTATAGTGGATCTACCCGGGCAAAAACCAAACTGCTCCTTAGGAATAATTTTATTTGTTTTAGCCCAAGTTTCCAACCAGTCAAAAGCATTTTAACAAACAGATTCCCCACTGTAGATAATAAACTTATTGGACGATAACAGGCCGGATCCTGGACCCTCCCTTTCTTGTATATTGGAACTATAATGCTCTCGGTCCAAGACTTGGGAATATACCCTGCCCCGGCTGCCGCATAGAACACTTTAGATAACAAAGCAGCCCACCACCTTGGGGCCACCTGAAGGACTTCCGCTGTGATGAAATCCGGGCCAGGGGCCTTATCGGGTTTAATTCCCCTAATCAACTCTGTTATTTTGATCTCTGGAAAGTCCTCCAATCCCCAGCCCCGAGATGGTTCCCTAGGATCCCGCTTGGGCAAATCAACACACTCCACCTCTTGATCCGCAAAGAGGTCCCCAAAAAACTTTACCCACTGATGACTCGTATGCACCTGCCCACTAACTCTCCCCTTTGGCCTAATTAATTTATTTAGGGAGGACCAAAATCCCCCCATGTTCCCTGTAGAGCTATCAATGGCCAACTTAGCCCAATAGTGCAAATGGTAAACCCTCTTCTTGCTCTTTAACATCCTTAGATAGAGTGCCCTCATCTCAGTAAAGGCCTTCCTTGACCCTATTGATGGGTCTCTGACCCACCTCTTTTTAGCTGATATCAGCTGTTTTTTCCTCTTCTACATTCATAATCATACCACAAATTCTGGCTACTATGGGCATAACGGCACTTCTTAGGAATGGTAACCAAAGAAGTCTGTACCATCAATAGGAGCTCATCGTAAGCTGACAGTATTAATGCAAGGTCCAAGGTACCCACCATCGAGGATACTAATTGGGCAACCTTATCCGAATGTAACAAAAAAAAAATTCTTGGACAAGTTCCGCAGGGTAAAATCTCTTCCTCCCTCGCCTCTGCTTATCTATAGAATCAGACTCTCCCCTACCTGCTATCGGTCTTTGTAACCTTGTTAACAATGCCAGGTGATCACTCTCGGGTCTAATACAAAGAGCAACCCGTTCATACATCCCCAGTTCGATTGCCTGTACCAGTATCAAGTCCACTTTACTCTTCCCCTGGACTCCCAAGAAGGTATAACCCCCCTGGGGATCGTACAGGGAGTCCTGGTTCAGAACCACTAAATCAAACTTGTAGATTAACCTAACCAATGGGGACCTAGACATCTGTCCACCCGAGGCCTCGATGCCCGGAGCCTCTCTGTCCTTAGACATCAGTGTCAGGTTCCCATCCTCTCCTTTCCCCAAATGGGTATTCCAATCTCCCACCAAAATGAGATGGGCACGGGGATACAGTCCCTCTATCCACAGTATATCCTCTTCCAAAGCCTGCCACACCTCCCCCTGATAATACGGGGATGCAGGTGGAGGAATATAAACATTGAAGATCACATACCACTCAGGCTTGGCACCTATCCATTGAAGGATACCTGCCTGATACTCTGGTCTAGTTGTATCCAGGCGGGTTAGGTTTCCTAGACCAGTGATCTTTAACAGGAACGCCAGCCCCCCAAAATCCGACCCCTTGTCCCCACCTTGGATCCCCCATGAAGAAAAAGGTCAAACCCACCAAATGAAACCGGGTCCACCTCTTTTAACCATGTCTCTTGTAGACATACTAAATCATATCTCCTTAGAAAGTCTAACCAATCCTGATCCTATAATAATGACCGTACCCCCATTATATTCCAAGACAATAGTTTAAAATATAAACAATTGTCAAATTGATTACATTCGGGTGATATAGCCACAATATTGCTGAAACCCTCCCCACAAGAGGAGGATTGATCACCCAAGCGCAAACCTAATCCCCCAGTCAACAATGTGGATCCTCCAGCTCGATGGAAGGGAGCTCAGTACCTAAAACTACCACGTTACTATTTCTCCCTTGTATTTCTATCATGGTCTCTAACTGTTTGGGCTGACAAAATAGATCCTCGCTCATCCTTCCTTCCCCAATAGTTGCCGAATTACCATGCTCCTCAGGCTCTAATGCCCTAACTGCTGTCTCCATAGTATCCCCCTTATCTCCCCTCCCCACCTGGGGGGCCGTATAAACCCTTTCAGGTACCTGTGACAACTGTTGGATCCTCATCAACCTTGTTGAAAATTGATCCTGGTCTATACTGGGTAACCGTTGAAGGAGCTCGCATATCTGCGCAACATTCCCCATATCTGCCTCCCCCATGAGGAACAACCCCACCTTGCCTGCAAGAGTCTCTGGACCACTGTTGGACAGAGTCACAATTTCCATATCCCTTGGAGCCAATCCCCCTTGGGAGCCCTCAAGGGACTGATTCCCTAGGAGGGGCTGAGGCGTATCGATGACTTTGGGGGCACTAGGTAAAACTTCCCCCATTCTCTGGAACTCCATGGTTTGGTCCAGTGATAGAGGGACCACATCCAGATTCAAATCCTCCTGAGCTCCTAAAGGGGGCATATCAAAGACCCCCTTCCTCTCATCACCTCCCCTCTTGATATTCCTAGGGAGAGAATCAACACCCTGATGATCCAACAGAACCCTTGGGGCGGATGGCTCCAAATCCTTGCCCCTGGGATTTCTAAACCCATCCTTAAATACCTCATCCTGGGACAAAACCCTATCAATTGAAATGCCCCAGTGGGCCAAGGTTTTCCTCACCTTAAAAATATTCAACACCCACTGTGGTTCTGGGAAACTTACTCTTATCCTATAACACCAGGATCTCCTGGGTAATAGTTCCATCTCAATAATGTCCTCAGGCCTCACGATCTTCCTAAGCAGGTTAGTTAAATGACATGCTACCCACCTTGGATTGTCCCAGTCATACACCCTCCCATTATAATCCCACCCTATATATAAGTAAATCTCCTTGGGCCTAATTTCTGACTTACAATGGGGAAGATCCCTGGGCTGGCCTACAAAAGTGCATCTCTGAGACTTTGTAGGCCCAGAGAGCTGTCTCTGATGACTAAGTGGCCCTGGCTCCAAGGAATCCCCACAGATGGTAAGCTGGTCAGTAATCCTCCCCAGCTGGTATTTAATCACTGCTAAAGAATTAACCAAGGCTTTAATACTTACAAAGAGCACCTCCACCGTCTTGGCTATAAGGCCCGTTTGGTAAAACAGATAATCTTTGCAAGAGACATCCGGGATAGGACAATCAACCTGGTCCCTTGGGTTAGGCATAGTTAAAATGCTCGGTGGGGTAATTTCTCTTCCCACCATGTCACTTTCCTCACATTCCAATGGACACATGGAACCCTGATGGATAAGAACTCCATCTATTCCCTTTGGCACTGAATTCCTAATAATCTTAGCTGGGGCAACTTCCTCAGGGGAGACTGAAGAGGGTTCCTGAGCCCTCTTCTTTTCCATTTTGCATAACACCCTAACGGCAACAGAGCTTCCTATGGGTGTGAGTAAAAAAAAAGAAGACACCCCCCACTATGCTCCACCAATAAATCTAGGTGCGGGAGTTAATACTATCCCCCCAGCAACTACATACAATATGTTACAACCACTAAACAAGTCCTGTGCTCCTGCTCCTAGATGCTCTGAAGGGTGTGCAGAAGGGCGCACCCTTCTGCGCGCGACCACGGCACACACCTACGGCGCGGCCGTAGGATGCCTGGCTGCTTTATGACCCTGCTACTGCTGCAGAATCCACCCCCCCGCTTGAGTCCCAGCCGCAGCTGTCAGGTAACTGGGTAATTCAGGTCACAAGTCCTACACCCTGATGCTCACCGCTCCAACAATGGGATGCCTGACTGCTTTATGGCCCCGCTGCTGGTGCAGGCTCCACCCCCAGCTTCAGTCCCAGCCGCAGCTGTCAGGTAACTGGGTAATTCAGGTCACAAGTCCTATGCCCTGCTGCTCACTGCCATATGAAATCATCCTCTGCATTCTTTGGTTGGGAGAAATGGAGAAGAGAAGCAGGAGAGGCCAGTCTGCAGCCAGTAAGGCGGGCAATAGGGCACATATCAGAGGTGGCAGGGGCTGTGCCAGCAGAGTGGCAGCAGGCATCAACAGCAGCATGAGCCGATCACCACACCTCAAACTGCACAGGGCTGATTTTGGCTTCAGAAGCTCCCAGCAGTGGCACTAGGGGTGTGGTTCGGCAGTGCCTCCTGCCAGCATCCTCCACTTCTAGGCAGGGCACTGGAAGGCCTGCAGTCCAGGAGGCTGTGGATGTCTCTGCTGTTGCTGCAGGAGCAGGTGCAGGTGCTTCAGTGTCATATGTTCCTCCAGGGCCATGAATATCTCGACCCCCATTATTGATGTGATCCCCAGCAGTCCAGGGCTGGTGGATCCCTCCCTGGCTGCTAGATGCAGGGTCCAATCCCCGGGCAATGGCAGCAGGGAGAGGAGCAGCAGTAGCAGCAGCAGCAGTAGAAGCTATTGGGGGCACAGGGAGAGTGGCAGCAGCATGGTGGACAGTCAATCAGCCTCAGAGTCCCAGTAGTCCCCTTCACAGGACATCACTCTGGGAACAGTGAGGCAGACACTAGTCCTGCGGAGGAGATGTCTGGTGCTGAGGTGATGGCTGTCCCTCCGAGATCTGTGTTGGACTCGCCACCATGTTCTGCCCCTCCCAGCAGTGCTGTCAGTAGTGCGTCACCCGATGCAGGCCAGAAGGCAGGACGGGGCAAAAAAATCCTCCGTCTGGGCACACTTTAAGTTGATGCGTGCAGATGATACCAGGCAGGTGCAGTGCACTTTGTGCCAGAAGGTGGTGAAGCGTGTACAGGTGCTCACCAAACTTGGTACAACTGCCCTGGCAAGGCACCTGAAGGGATGCCACAGCGCTGTGCTGCTAAGCAGGCAGGCAGGGTCAGTGGACGCCAGCGGGTTCCCGACTGCAGTAGCCAGTCGCCCACCTCCATCAGTGGGCAAGCGTCCTGCTCTAACAGCTGCCTCTAGTAGCAGGAGTGGTATCGCTGCTAGGGGGGAGCAGCAGCAGCACCAGCACCAGGAGTCAGTGTACCATGGAGGAGCTGGGGTGGCAGCTGCAGAACGTGGCAGCTGCAGGACGTGGAGGGCAGCATGGCTTTCAACTGAAAGCCACGCGCATGTTGGGGGAAATTATAGCACTGGATGGGCAGTCCTTTTCGGTGGTCAGGGACATAGGGTTTAGGTGCCTGATTGGGTTCCTGGCCCCCCAGTTTGAGATGCCGTCACACACGACCCTGAGTCGGCAGGTGGTGCCAGCCCTGTACTAGGCTTTAAAGGAGAGGGTGAGGGATCAGCTTGCAAGGGCTGGGACTGTCCACTTCACCACAGACCTGTGATCGAGTAAGAATGTGCAGCATTCCTACTTGGCAGTGATGATGCACTGGTGGCAGGATGCAGAGGCAGCATTTGGCAGTGGCAGGAGGGGTCCCGAAGCAGTATATAGGTGGGTCCTGCTTCAGGCAGAAGTAATAGACGTCCCCCACACCACTTGGAACATCGAGGCAGCCCTGAACACCATGGTGAGGGAGTGGGTCATCCCAGGCATGCCCTTCACCAAGGGGTGCGTGGTGATGGACAAAGTGGCCAACATATTCAAGGTAGTCCAGAAGCCACGAGGGGGGCTTCACCAGAATGGGAGATCCTGGCTCACACTGTGTTTGTTCTCAGACTGTTCCTGGCCGTGACAGAGACCCTCAGCTCCACCAAGGCCACCATCAGCCAGGTGACACCTCTGGTCCACAGTCTCCTCAGGAGGCTGTAGGAGATTCTCCAGGGGCAGGATTGTGGCCCTCAGGGCAGGAAGTTGGCGGAGGAGGCGGTTGACCTGGTGCGGCAGTTGAAGGCAGGGCTGAAGGTGCGGTTCGATGAGCTCCTGCAGCGGGCGGAATATGTTTTGGCAACCATGCTGGAACCCAGGATCAAGGGCAGCATGGCACACCAGACAACGCTCTATGAGCACTGGAAGTGTGAGCTGCTGGAGAGGGTCCGGCAGGCACAGCAGGCTCTTGAGAGTGTGCGGCAGCAACAGGACACCCCTGGGGATGGTGGGAGTGGGAGCAGCCACCCCTTTCAGCTGGTGGGGCTATCCCTGCTCCCAGCCCTAGAAGTAGCAGCACCAGCAGCAGGCTGAGGAGCAGCAGCAGCAGCACCCCTATTGCCAGAAGCAGCTCGTATGTGCAGGGCCCTCTGGCGAGCATGGGCTTGTGTGAAGCAGGGGAGGCAGCGTGGCTGAGGGCAGTGGTGGAGGGTGTGCCGAGGCACAATTATGTGAGGGAGTGTGACAGCACCTCAGCAGCAGTGGAGAGCTACCTGGAGGAGGAGTCATGCATCAAACCCAGCAGCGATCCCTTGGCCTAGTGGGCCAGCAAGACCAATTTGTGTCTGTCCCTGTCCAGTGTGGCCAAGGGTCTCTTGTCCTGCCCACCAATGAGTGTCCCCAGTGAGTGGGTGTTCTCCATGGCAGGGGACATTTGCTCGCCGCACCACCTGAGGCTGGGGGCCAAGTCGGTTGAACGGTTGCTTTTTATAAAGGTGAAACTTCTGCTGCTGGGATTCCCCGAGCTGCCCCTGGACATGGATTGATGGTGCAGTGGCACATGCCATGCCTTGCTAAGGGCAGACTTGAGAAGGGGCTCCTCCTCAATCTGGGCTGCTGCTGCTGCTGAGGTGCTGTCCCTCCCTCTCAATGCCCGGCGTCCACCCTGCCTCTCTCTCTCTCTCTGACTAGATGGCCTCGGCCGGCCTATCTGACTGACCTCATGGCACAGGGAGGCATTGGGAAGCTTTAAGCCTGCCATCCAGCCTCTGACTAGACAATCTCAGCCCACCTATCTGACTGGCTCTCTCTGTCTCACTGCACAGTTTTCGCCAGCATATCTGAGTGCCCTGCCAAGGTCCCAACCTGCCTTCCCTACTGCCTCTAATGCCACGCTACCTGTCTTCCCACCCACCCAGGTGGCAAAGATCAAACCTTACTTCAGCCTGCCTTCCCATGCTCCTGCCATGCTGCCTGTCTGCCCGCCTTGGTTGCCAAGCTTGAACCCTGCCTCAGTCTGCCTTCTGCTCATGCCACACTGCCTGTCTTCCCGCCCGCCCGGGTGGCCAAGATCAAACCCTGCCTCAGTCTGCTTTCCCATGTTCGTGCCACGCTGCCTGTCTGCCCACCTACCCACCCAGGTGGCCTAGATCAAAGCCTGCCTCAGTCTGCCTTCCCTTTCTCATGCAATGTTGCCTGTCTGTCCTCCCACACAGGTTGCCAAGATCAAAGCCTGCTTCAGCCAGCATTCCAATGTCATACCACGTTACCTGTCTGCCCACCCGCCCAGGTGGCCAAGATCAAAGCCTGCCTCAGTCTTCCTTCCCATGCTCATGCCATGCTGCCTGTCTGCCCAACTGCCCAGGTGGCCAAGATCAAAGCCTGCCTCAGTCTTCCTTCCCATGCTCATGCCAAAGTGCCAGTCTACCTGCCCTCTGGGCAAAGCTGAGGTAATCCCGCTGCTACTGTCTGCTGGTCCATGGGTACTCTGCCCTGGCAAATCCAAATGTGTCCACACAATCCTGCTGATGCTATCTGCTGCTCTTCCCATGCAAATCCTACCATCCTGGCTCCATGGGAGCCACTCACAGGCAAATCCTGCTCCTGCTGTCTCTGCTGTTCTACGGGTTCTATACCCAGTCAATCCAATGTCTGCTGCTGCTGCTGCCAATGCCACCTCTTCTGTCTGTGTCATGGATTCTGTGCCCCGGCAACCTAATATCTGCTTCTGCTGCCTCTGCTGTGCCACGGTTACTGTGTCCTAGGAATCCAATGTCTTGACCAATTGGCAGAATAGCTTGTTCAGATCCAGGGAGTAGGATGCAAGCCTGCAACGCTTGGCCAAGTAGGGGTGCCAGTGAACAAGTCCTGGCTGGGCCTCTGCTGCTGCTCCACTGATGTGAGCCAGCCTGCAACACCCTGGCTGAGCAGGGGTGCCAGCACCAGCAAGTCCTGGCTGGGCCTCTGCCGCTACTCCACCAATGCATGGCTGGCAGCCTGCAACGCCCGTCCAAGTAGGGGTGACAGCCACTCCAGCCCCAGGACCCACCGTCAGGGTTCTGGGGCCTACATTCCAGGCAGGGAGGGCTTTTGTTCCACTTGTCTGCAAGTGTCCCACACAGAGGACAGTCAACCTGCAACGCCCAGCCAAGCAGGGGTGCCAGCCACTGAGCCCTGGGTCTCTGCTGCTGCTCCACCGATGCCAGCCAGCCTAAAACGTCCGACCAAGTAGGGGTGCCAGTCACTCCAGCCCCAGAACCCACCATCAGGGTTCTGGGGCCTACGTTCCAGGGAGGGAAAGCTGTTGTTTCACTTCATTGTTTGCAAGTATCCCACACAGAGGCCAGCCAGCTTCCAATGCCAGGCCAAGTAGGGGTGCCACCCACCTAGCCCTGACAAGGCCTCTGCTGCTGCTCCACTGATGCCAGCAAGCCTGAAGTGCCAGGCCAAGCAGGGGTGCCAGTCACTGAGCCCTTCCCAGGCCTCTACCGCTGCTCCACCAATGTCAGCCAGCCACCGAGCCCTGCTCAGGCCTCTGCTGCTTCTCCACCAATGTCAGCCAGACTGAAATGCCCGGTTGATAAGGGGTTCCAGCCTACTGTAGAGTTAGCTTTCTGTTGAATAACACACAACAGAAGTTTCTTCAAAACAGAACTTTACTAAAAACTCAGAAGACATGCTTCCATACTTTACAGACTGCATGGGACAAGATGGAGGACAGAGAGAGAAGAAGAGAGGAGACAAGGTGGGAAAAAAACCCTGTTTTATCCCCTGACCCTCCCCCTATTGGACAAGCCCCGTATTAAGCTTGCAGGGCTTGCAATGGGCTTTTACTTGTGACTGTTGCACATTCCAGAACAGTCACCGATCCCTTGCCGGGCCTCTGCTGCTGCATCACTAATGCCAGCCAGCCTGCAATGACTGGCCAAGCAGGGGTACCAGCTGAAGTTACTTTGCCTGGGCAATCCAATGTCTACTTCTGCTCCTTCTGGTAGTGCACATCAGCCATTTTCTCCTCCCTCTTGTAGATGGGCATAGCTCAGATGAGTGCACCAGCAGGTGGGGGCTGGGTGTCCATGAGATTCAGCACTGGGCAAGGCTTGCCCAATTTGTAATAGAGCTTCTTGAACTCAGTCGAGTTGGATGCCAGCCTGCAATGCCTGACCAAGTAGAGGTGCCAGCCACCGAGCCCTGGCTGGGCCTCTGATACTGCTCCACCGATGCCAGTCAGCCTGCAACACCTGGCTGAGTAGGGGTTCCAGACACCAAGCCCTGGCCGGGCCTCTGCTGCTGCTCCACTAATGCCTGGCTTGCAGCCTGCAATGCCCAGTCAAATAGGGGTGCCAGCCACTCCAGTCCCAGGACCCACAGTCAGGTTTCTGGGGCCGTCATTCCGCTCACCGGGTGCCGTCATTCCGCTTCATCCAAAGCTGCAGTCCAGTCCCAGGACCCACCATCAGGGTTCTGGGGCCATTATTCCACTCATGGGGAGCCATCATTCCATTTCATCCAGAAGCAGTCACTCCAGGCCCAGGACCCACCATCAGGGTTCTGGGACCTATGTTAAAAGGAATGGGGGGGTCGACATCATCTAGAAGCTGCCACTCTAGTCCCAGGACCCACCATCAGGGTTCTGGGGCCATCATTCTGCTCACAGGGAGCCATCATTCCACCACATCAAGAAACAGCCAGCCACTCCAGCTCCAGGACCCACCATCAGGGTTCTGGGGCCTACATTACACGAAGGGAGGGCTGTACATCCACATCATCAAGAGNGTTGCCAAGATCAAAGCCTGCTTCAGCCAGCATTCCAATGTCATACCACGTTACCTGTCTGCCCACCCGCCCAGGTGGCCAAGATCAAAGCCTGCCTCAGTCTTCCTTCCCATGCTCATGCCATGCTGCCTGTCTGCCCAACTGCCCAGGTGGCCAAGATCAAAGCCTGCCTCAGTCTTCCTTCCCATGCTCATGCCAAAGTGCCAGTCTACCTGCCCTCTGGGCAAAGCTGAGGTAATCCCGCTGCTACTGTCTGCTGGTCCATGGGTACTCTGCCCTGGCAAATCCAAATGTGTCCACACAATCCTGCTGATGCTATCTGCTGCTCTTCCCATGCAAATCCTACCATCCTGGCTCCATGGGAGCCACTCACAGGCAAATCCTGCTCCTGCTGTCTCTGCTGTTCTACGGGTTCTATACCCAGTCAATCCAATGTCTGCTGCTGCTGCTGCCAATGCCACCTCTTCTGTCTGTGTCATGGATTCTGTGCCCCGGCAACCTAATATCTGCTTCTGCTGCCTCTGCTGTGCCACGGTTACTGTGTCCTAGGAATCCAATGTCTTGACCAATTGGCAGAATAGCTTGTTCAGATCCAGGGAGTAGGATGCAAGCCTGCAACGCTTGGCCAAGTAGGGGTGCCAGTGAACAAGTCCTGGCTGGGCCTCTGCTGCTGCTCCACTGATGTGAGCCAGCCTGCAACACCCTGGCTGAGCAGGGGTGCCAGCACCAGCAAGTCCTGGCTGGGCCTCTGCCGCTACTCCACCAATGCATGGCTGGCAGCCTGCAACGCCCGTCCAAGTAGGGGTGACAGCCACTCCAGCCCCAGGACCCACCGTCAGGGTTCTGGGGCCTACATTCCAGGCAGGGAGGGCTTTTGTTCCACTTGTCTGCAAGTGTCCCACACAGAGGACAGTCAACCTGCAACGCCCAGCCAAGCAGGGGTGCCAGCCACTGAGCCCTGGGTCTCTGCTGCTGCTCCACCGATGCCAGCCAGCCTAAAACGTCCGACCAAGTAGGGGTGCCAGTCACTCCAGCCCCAGAACCCACCATCAGGGTTCTGGGGCCTACGTTCCAGGGAGGGAAAGCTGTTGTTTCACTTCATTGTTTGCAAGTATCCCACACAGAGGCCAGCCAGCTTCCAATGCCAGGCCAAGTAGGGGTGCCACCCACCTAGCCCTGACAAGGCCTCTGCTGCTGCTCCACTGATGCCAGCAAGCCTGAAGTGCCAGGCCAAGCAGGGGTGCCAGTCACTGAGCCCTTCCCAGGCCTCTACCGCTGCTCCACCAATGTCAGCCAGCCACCGAGCCCTGCTCAGGCCTCTGCTGCTTCTCCACCAATGTCAGCCAGACTGAAATGCCCGGTTGATAAGGGGTTCCAGCCTACTGTAGAGTTAGCTTTCTGTTGAATAACACACAACAGAAGTTTCTTCAAAACAGAACTTTACTAAAAACTCAGAAGACATGCTTCCATACTTTACAGACTGCATGGGACAAGATGGAGGACAGAGAGAGAAGAAGAGAGGAGACAAGGTGGGAAAAAAACCCTGTTTTATCCCCTGACCCTCCCCCTATTGGACAAGCCCCGTATTAAGCTTGCAGGGCTTGCAATGGGCTTTTACTTGTGACTGTTGCACATTCCAGAACAGTCACCGATCCCTTGCCGGGCCTCTGCTGCTGCATCACTAATGCCAGCCAGCCTGCAATGACTGGCCAAGCAGGGGTACCAGCTGAAGTTACTTTGCCTGGGCAATCCAATGTCTACTTCTGCTCCTTCTGGTAGTGCACATCAGCCATTTTCTCCTCCCTCTTGTAGATGGGCATAGCTCAGATGAGTGCACCAGCAGGTGGGGGCTGGGTGTCCATGAGATTCAGCACTGGGCAAGGCTTGCCCAATTTGTAATAGAGCTTCTTGAACTCAGTCGAGTTGGATGCCAGCCTGCAATGCCTGACCAAGTAGAGGTGCCAGCCACCGAGCCCTGGCTGGGCCTCTGATACTGCTCCACCGATGCCAGTCAGCCTGCAACACCTGGCTGAGTAGGGGTTCCAGACACCAAGCCCTGGCCGGGCCTCTGCTGCTGCTCCACTAATGCCTGGCTTGCAGCCTGCAATGCCCAGTCAAATAGGGGTGCCAGCCACTCCAGTCCCAGGACCCACAGTCAGGTTTCTGGGGCCGTCATTCCGCTCACCGGGTGCCGTCATTCCGCTTCATCCAAAGCTGCAGTCCAGTCCCAGGACCCACCATCAGGGTTCTGGGGCCATTATTCCACTCATGGGGAGCCATCATTCCATTTCATCCAGAAGCAGTCACTCCAGGCCCAGGACCCACCATCAGGGTTCTGGGACCTATGTTAAAAGGAATGGGGGGGTCGACATCATCTAGAAGCTGCCACTCTAGTCCCAGGACCCACCATCAGGGTTCTGGGGCCATCATTCTGCTCACAGGGAGCCATCATTCCACCACATCAAGAAACAGCCAGCCACTCCAGCTCCAGGACCCACCATCAGGGTTCTGGGGCCTACATTACACGAAGGGAGGGCTGTACATCCACATCATCAAGAGCTGGGGTGGGTGCAGCTGCCAAGTCCACTGGCAGCTGCAGGACATGGAGGGTGGCATGGCTTTCAGCTAAAAGCCATGCGCATGTTGGGGGGAAATGATTGCACTCGATGGGAAGCCCTTCTCAGTGGTCGGGAACATGGGGTTTAGGTGCCTGATTGGCTTCCTGGCTGCTCAGTTTAAGCTTCCCTCGCACATCAGTCTAGGTCAGGCTGCCACTGATGCCTGTCAGCCTGCAATGCCCGGCCGAGTAGGGGTGCCAACCACCGAGCCCTGGCCGGGCCTCTTCTGCTACTCCACAGATGCCTGGCAGTTTGCAACGCCTGTCCGAGTAGGGGTAACAGCCACCAATCCCTGGCTGGGTCTCTTCCGCTGCTCCTGGCACTCAGTCAGCAGGGGATGTGGCCTCTGAAGAATCAGGAACCCTGGGGAGCATGGGTTCCCAAGGGCTCACACTGGGTGAGAACATGTCAGTTTCAAAGACCAGCCCAGTGTTCATCCCCCTCCCCCATGGCCCATGGTAGAGGGAGTGCATGGTGGCTTGCTGCTTGGGTAGCCATGCTGGGAGCTGCCCAATTGAATCCCTCCCCAAACACTCCATCTGAGTGGATAATCTGCAGCAGTGCCACTCAACATTGCCAGCCTGCAATGCCTGGCCCAGTAGCGGTGTCAGCCACCAAGCCCTGACTGGGCCACTGCCACTGCTTCACTGATGCCAGCCTGCAATGCCCTTTCCCCTATGGGTGCCATCCACCAAGCTTCAAGCCTTCCTGGCCTCTGCTCCTGCTGCCACTGGGTCTCAGACAGTCAGCCCTGGCACCACAGGCACCCCCAGGGGCCAAGCACTGAACTTGTCTTCCCGGGCAACCTGGGGTGCCAAGTGCCAAGTCTTCCCGGTCTCTGCTGCTGCTGCCGCTGGGTCTCAGGCGGCTAGTGCTGGCACCACGGGCACCCCCGGGGCCAAGCACTGAGCCTGCCTGCCCGGGTAACCCAGGGTGCCAAGTCTTCCTGGTCTCTGTTGCTGCTGCTGCCACCGCCGCTGGGTGTCAGCCAATCAGCCCTGATTCCACAGGCACTCCCAGGAGCCAATTACTGAGCCTGCCTGCCTGGGCAACCAGGGGTGCAAGCGCCAAACCTTCCCGGTGTCTGCTGATGATTTTTCAGCAGCCTGCCATGCCTCCACGGGCACCCCTGGGGGTCTCTGGAGTGCCCCAAGTCTCTGGGCAGGACCAACTACACCAAACATTCAGGGGGGCCGAACTCTGCCAGACCAAACCCATGAACCCAAACTAAGATTTTAGTCTGAACGGCCGAACATCCAAACTCTGTCCTGTTCGCACATTCTGAAGGGTTTGTCAAACAAATCTGAACTGAGAAGAAAATTGTAAACCACAGCCTATTCACAATAGGGCTGAAACAAATGTGACATTTTTGAGTTTGCAAAGATAATTCACATATTAATTCCCATGAACTTATATCAGAATTCATCTTAGTTACCATTGTCAAATTCATAACTTCATTTACTTTGTTTTGATATTTTCAATAGTTTATTATATTTCTTATTTTGATCAATTCATCATATCTGTATTTTGGTATTCGGTACTTTGCCCACTTTGAGTTTTTGAATTTATGAATGTGAATGTAATTGGTCCAAATTAGAGTTGAAATGAATACCTCATCCCACCCCAATGGGCAAACCTGTTGAATATACCCTAGCTAAAACTGAAAATGGTGGTTTCGGTAATAGCACATATCTGTTTATGCTCTGTTGGGTATCCATTTCAGTTATTTTGGGTTGGATTTTGGACAGGGGTTGTAATAATTTGGTTGTTTTTAGGGGTGAAGTGATAATCAAGAACCATTAGGAAGATCTCATGGGGATTTTACTAACATTTCAAAATTCTCACGAGAATCTAAAAAACCAACAGCTGTGCATGCGTACAATGGCCACTGGGCTGTTCTGCACATGTGTAGTCTTTTAAAAAAGGGGTAGCCATTCTGTGCAGAACGGCTACCCTTTTCCAAAATGGCAGTGACGTTGCTGGCAGTGTCTGGCACCATTTTGGAAAAGGGCTGTGCATGCACAAATGGCTCCGGTGGCCATTCTGAACATGCAGAGTTCTTTTTTTGTTGTTGTTTTTTAAATTAGAAAAAAATCTCAACGAGAAATTGTCAGGATTGGGGCTTTTCTCAATTCTTGTTTTTTTCTCGCTTCTTGTTGAAAAGCTTGATTCTCAACAAGAATTGAATAAAAACACAATCGAGTTTCAGCCCTAGTTATTTTGGTATTTTGGCAATATTTATGTACTGTTGTGCATGGAAAATTGCTGAAAATAGTATATAAAAATACTCAAATGACTCAAAAACAAAAACAAAATAAGGAAATGGAATACCAGCCCTACCCCCATATTTGAGTAACTATTTCTCATGGATATTAAAGGGCTACCCAAAAATATGAATAATACCTGTGAAAAATAAACCCACTACTCATTTCAGCTCAGGTACAAAATCAGAAATCAAATTCACTTTAAATTTTTTAAAGAAAATAAAAGCCACCAAATTGTACCACTGACGTGAACCAAGTACCAAATATAAAAAATGAAGTCACCAACATACTGACCATGAATATCTTGAAATGATCAGAAACCGCAAATGATTTCATAAGAGCATAAGAAGTGTCGTATTGGGTCAGATGAGCATCTTGTCTCCAGCAGCGACTTACTTTGGTTGCTTTAGGGAAGTACCCAACAGATCATAATTTATTTATTATTTTATTTATCAAATTTATACCCTGCCCCTCCTAAAACAGCTCGGGGCAGCTTGATCCATTTCTTGCTATTCATTCCTAGTTGCCAAGAGTCAGAGTTTGTATCTCCCCGACTTCCTAGACATTTATGGACTTATCTTTCAAGAACTTATCCAATTTTATAATAATAATAATAATAATAATAATAATAATAATAATA
>QEPC01006987.1:930070-971867 GCA_003113815.1 Sphenodon punctatus
GCTCACACTGGGTGAGAACATGTCAGTTTCAAAGACCAGCCCAGTGTTCATCCCCCTCCCCCATGGCCCATGGTAGAGGGAGTGCATGGTGGCTTGCTGCTTGGGTAGCCATGCTGGGAGCTGCCCAATTGAATCCCTCCCCAAACACTCCATCTGAGTGGATAATCTGCAGCAGTGCCACTCAACATTGCCAGCCTGCAATGCCTGGCCCAGTAGCGGTGTCAGCCACCAAGCCCTGACTGGGCCACTGCCACTGCTTCACTGATGCCAGCCTGCAATGCCCTTTCCCCTATGGGTGCCATCCACCAAGCTTCAAGCCTTCCTGGCCTCTGCTCCTGCTGCCACTGGGTCTCAGACAGTCAGCCCTGGCACCACAGGCACCCCCAGGGGCCAAGCACTGAACTTGTCTTCCCGGGCAACCTGGGGTGCCAAGTGCCAAGTCTTCCCGGTCTCTGCTGCTGCTGCCGCTGGGTCTCAGGCGGCTAGTGCTGGCACCACGGGCACCCCCGGGGCCAAGCACTGAGCCTGCCTGCCCGGGTAACCCAGGGTGCCAAGTCTTCCTGGTCTCTGTTGCTGCTGCTGCCACCGCCGCTGGGTGTCAGCCAATCAGCCCTGATTCCACAGGCACTCCCAGGAGCCAATTACTGAGCCTGCCTGCCTGGGCAACCAGGGGTGCAAGCGCCAAACCTTCCCGGTGTCTGCTGATGATTTTTCAGCAGCCTGCCATGCCTCCACGGGCACCCCTGGGGGTCTCTGGAGTGCCCCAAGTCTCTGGGCAGGACCAACTACACCAAACATTCAGGGGGGCCGAACTCTGCCAGACCAAACCCATGAACCCAAACTAAGATTTTAGTCTGAACGGCCGAACATCCAAACTCTGTCCTGTTCGCACATTCTGAAGGGTTTGTCAAACAAATCTGAACTGAGAAGAAAATTGTAAACCACAGCCTATTCACAATAGGGCTGAAACAAATGTGACATTTTTGAGTTTGCAAAGATAATTCACATATTAATTCCCATGAACTTATATCAGAATTCATCTTAGTTACCATTGTCAAATTCATAACTTCATTTACTTTGTTTTGATATTTTCAATAGTTTATTATATTTCTTATTTTGATCAATTCATCATATCTGTATTTTGGTATTCGGTACTTTGCCCACTTTGAGTTTTTGAATTTATGAATGTGAATGTAATTGGTCCAAATTAGAGTTGAAATGAATACCTCATCCCACCCCAATGGGCAAACCTGTTGAATATACCCTAGCTAAAACTGAAAATGGTGGTTTCGGTAATAGCACATATCTGTTTATGCTCTGTTGGGTATCCATTTCAGTTATTTTGGGTTGGATTTTGGACAGGGGTTGTAATAATTTGGTTGTTTTTAGGGGTGAAGTGATAATCAACAACCATTAGGAAGATCTCATGGGGATTTTACTAACATTTCAAAATTCTCACGAGAATCTAAAAAACCAACAGCTGTGCATGCGTACAATGGCCACTGGGCTGTTCTGCACATGTGTAGTCTTTTAAAAAAGGGGTAGCCATTCTGTGCAGAACGGCTACCCTTTTCCAAAATGGCAGTGACGTTGCTGGCAGTGTCTGGCACCATTTTGGAAAAGGGCTGTGCATGCACAAATGGCTCCGGTGGCCATTCTGAACATGCAGAGTTCTTTTTTTGTTGTTGTTTTTTAAATTAGAAAAAAATCTCAACGAGAAATTGTCAGGATTGGGGCTTTTCTCAATTCTTGTTTTTTTCTCGCTTCTTGTTGAAAAGCTTGATTCTCAACAAGAATTGAATAAAAACACAATCGAGTTTCAGCCCTAGTTATTTTGGTATTTTGGCAATATTTATGTACTGTTGTGCATGGAAAATTGCTGAAAATAGTATATAAAAATACTCAAATGACTCAAAAACAAAAACAAAATAAGGAAATGGAATACCAGCCCTACCCCCATATTTGAGTAACTATTTCTCATGGATATTAAAGGGCTACCCAAAAATATGAATAATACCTGTGAAAAATAAACCCACTACTCATTTCAGCTCAGGTACAAAATCAGAAATCAAATTCACTTTAAATTTTTTAAAGAAAATAAAAGCCACCAAATTGTACCACTGACGTGAACCAAGTACCAAATATAAAAAATGAAGTCACCAACATACTGACCATGAATATCTTGAAATGATCAGAAACCGCAAATGATTTCATAAGAGCATAAGAAGTGTCGTATTGGGTCAGATGAGCATCTTGTCTCCAGCAGCGACTTACTTTGGTTGCTTTAGGGAAGTACCCAACAGATCATAATTTATTTATTATTTTATTTATCAAATTTATACCCTGCCCCTCCTAAAACAGCTCGGGGCAGCTTGATCCATTTCTTGCTATTCATTCCTAGTTGCCAAGAGTCAGAGTTTGTATCTCCCCGACTTCCTAGACATTTATGGACTTATCTTTCAAGAACTTATCCAATTTTATAATAATAATAATAATAATAATAATAATAATAATAATATTTGTTTATTGTTTCAACCAAAGGTTATAACAACATTTTGAACTATATGAAATATCACAAGATGAACAATAGATGTCAAGTCAGCACTCTCACAATGAGCAAATCCAAGATAACTTTGCATTCTAACTTGTACGATAGGGCAATTTAACAATTTCCCCTGCCAAATTCAATAGAAATACATAATTAGGGTAGATCTAATTTACTTTCCCTTAGCACCATACTACTTCAATATTTTATAATACCTACTAGACCGCATGTAAAATATAAAAATAGGCCTATAAAATTAAAAACCCATTACACCATTGGTCTTATCAACATCCTCTGGAAAAACATTCCACAAATTAATTGTACGCCAAGTGAAAAAGTACTTCCTTTTGTTTGTTTTAAATCTGCTACTTGTTAGTTTAACAGAGTGCCCCCTTGTTCTAGTATTCTGAGAATGGGTAAATAACAACTCTCTATATACTTGTTCCGTGTCGCTCATGATTGTTAAACTTCTGTCCTATCCCCTCTCAGTCATCTCTTCTCCAAGTCTAAAGAGACCTAACTAACTGACCCTTTCAGGCATTGGTGCACTTTGGACACTCTTGATCTCTGTTTGTAGCCAATTGCATTATAGGCTCTATACTTCCATGGATGAACTCCTTGGTGAGGCTGTTTAGATGTGATTAATCTTACCTCGAGCAGGTGTTGGAACAGATGACTTTGGAGGTCTCTTCCAGATCTATGATTCTATGAATGGTGTCTGGCCGATTGCACACAGGATTAAAGAGAGTGCTGTCACCCCTAAGTCTGGTCTCAGAGGTGTTAAGTGGGAGGGAATAGGAAAAGTTCTTGCATTTGAGGAAATTAATATTTAAAAACGGTTTCTAATCCAAGAAGAGGAGGCCCAGATTAGGGGAGCGTTTTGATTATGTTGTCCAGGCTCTGGTGGTCTGGGCCTATTGGCTTACAAGGTTTTAGGGATGGGTGAACGCGGTTCGGAAGTTCAGAGTTTGGCCCGAACTTGGCCTGTTCGGATGACCAAACCCAAACACGAATCCGAACACAAACTGACCAAACCGAACTCAATTCCAAACGTCAAAATGACCGAACAGTTCTGTCAGTTCGGATCGCGTTCGGGTGGCAAAAACGTGTCACTGGAAGGTAAAACGTGACAGGGAGGGGGAGTCAGCTGAGGAGCAGACTTCCAGGCACCAAGGGTGGAGAGGCTTGGCATAGCAGCCAGCCTGCCCAATCACCATCCCTTTTTGCCTCAGACAACTGACTTCGCAGTCTGGGGCTGGCCACAGGCTAGGCTACACAGAGCCAATGGGGCTTGCAGTGAGGAGGGCGCAGAAAGAAACAAAACTGATTGCCTCCCCCCTTCTCAACACCTTCTAGCTAGTCACTGTTCCTGAACAGCAGGTGTTTCAGAAGGCTCCCTCTCTCCCAGCAGTTTTCGTTCCTTCTTATTCCTAATCCATTGCCATCCTCTGCCTATTTCACCCATCCAACCCATTTACCTCCATATTATCATTTATTTAGATTATATTAGATAGATTAAGGTGTTATTTTATTTTACCCCTCCCTGTGTTCCCTGTGTTCAATCTTCCTTCCTCCCTCCCCCCTCCATTGAATCCTTTTCCCTCTCCCTCTTATTCCATCCCTGAGTCCCTTCCCCTGTTTTAAGTTTTGGATTTATTTAGAGTAGGTATATTATTAGATTGATTTTCATTTCAGTTTTGTACTCCTCCCTGTGTTCTTTGTGTTTTCCCCTGTGTAATATTGTATAGATAGATAGATAGTTATTAGATAGACAGTTACTAAATAGATATACATAGTAGATAGCTTAGTTATAGATATAGATAGAGATACAGTGAATTTGTAGCACAAGGCCTTTGTAGTTAATTATTAGGATATTCCATTTAGTTCAATAGGTATATATATATAAAAAGAAACAGCCACTCCAGTCCTAGGACCCACCATCAGGATTCTGGGGTCTACGTTACTGTCAGGGAGGGCTGTGGCCAATATGTATCTAGAAGCTGCCACTCTAGCCCCAGGACCCATCATCATGGGTCTGGGGTCATCATTGCTCGCACAGAGGTGATGTCATTCCAACGCACCAAGAAACAGCCACTCCAGCGCCAGGACCCACCATCAGGGTTCTGGGGCCAAGTTACAGGCAGTGAGGGCTGTGGACAATACCTAGAAGCTGCCACCTTAGCCCCAGGACCCACTGTCATGGGTCTGGGGCCAGCATTCCTTGCACGGAGGCTATGTCTTTCCACTGCATCAAAAAACAGCTACTCCAGTCCCAGGACCCGCCGTCATAGTCCATGGATCAAGTTGGTGCTGCAGAAGTTGAATAGCATAGGTCTAGCATTAGTCTCTCTTTGTACTTTGGGCTACTTAGCAGCTAAGAAAGTAATTAAGCAGAGACTCACAGATATTACACGACAGGAAGAGATCACCGATTTGTGCTCTAAAGTGACCATGATGGGACTTGTGCAACTGTACGAATCTGTTCAGCTCCCGCCCTCATATCTTTGGCAGCAACTTCATCCTCAGGTTAGGAGGTGTTTTAGTATGGCCAGGATTAATGTGTTCCCTACGCTAATGACGGAAGGTCGCTTTCAGGGGGTCCCGCCGGCCCTTTGCCTGTGTAACTGCTCTTCAGGGACAGTGGCCTCACTGGACCACCTCTTATTTTTCTGTGAGCTCTCTCGGCCTAGCCGTGACAGATGGCTGGCAGCGTGCCTTGAGCAATGGGACTTGAATTTTCTGGTTTCTTTATTGCTTGTTTGTCTTGAAGGGTGTAATGAAACTTAAACGAAGAATGTGGCTCACTTTTTATATTATATTCTTAAGGATGGGAGGGTTGATAATGTGGTCCCTTATGTTCAAACTGGGGTTCCCTGATCCCGGGGATATATACCCTGGTGAGTGTAAGACTCTGATTAGCTAATTATATCTCTGTTTATGTGTTTTTGTGTTTGACAATTTGTCTTTTGTAATATGTTATGACTTTGTTGAACATTAATAATAAAAATTGGAAATTCTCTTAGGCGTGGTGTTGCATGTCGTTTTCATTATTACAATAATGATAACAAAAACGACAACTGAGAATAATGATAAAGATACCGAAAACAAAAATGAAGAGGACAAAGTCGTTATCATTGTCGTTATTATTAGTGCTGTGGCAGGTGGGTTTTGGAGGGGAAATGTGGAGAGGAGAGTAGGGAGCAGATATCTCAGAACACTCAACAGGGTTGAACCTGTGTTGGGAGGGGCGAGCAGCTCAGAAGTATCTGATGGATGTATCGCTGGCCAATCAGCAGCACAATCAGGCCCTGAAAGTCTCATGGCACTCTAAGATTGCTCAATGCCTGCTGTTTCCCACAACCAATCAGGGGGGCTCTGGGGGAGGGCACTGCAAACCTTTATAATGGGAGGGCCAGGCTTATTCTCTCTGTTCTGTGAGAGCTCTGCTTGTCAGGTTGCTTTTACAGAACTGTAGTGCTAGCACACAAAAAATCCTCCCCAGCCCTCATTGTATTACCACCAATACCTTTCCTTCCTCATACTCTACATTTTACCTTCTCCCTTTCCCTGCCCTACATTTGTACCCCAAGCAGTCCCCCCCCTGCCATGTTTCACAAAAATGTGGCCAAATGTTTTACTTTTTAGTTTTTATCACTTTGTCCTCACAGTCAATGCCTTGCACACACACACACACACACACACACACATATGAGACAATCTCTTTTATGGGGAATATTTGAACCACAAGTGCATAACCAGTAACCCACCAAAGTCAATTTCTTGTTTACAAGCATAATTTTTATTCAAACTGTAGAATATTGATTTATTAAAGATTGCCTATGTATCTAGTAAAATATCAAAACCATTAAAGACAGAAAAAAAATATTAACCCTTTAAAATCAATTAACATACAACTTAGAAAACATATGAAACAGTAAAAACTCAATTGTAAAAACGGATTGATTTGTAAATCAAACAAATCTACAGACTTTTGGCCCTAAATGCATTTCTCATACCTCAACAAAGTGGTGTGGTGATTTTTACAAACAAACTTGCCACATTCCTCGCATTTACTCTGGCTTTTTCTGTCTACAGTTCTTGGGCAAAGGTGGCAGCGGCCAAATGAGGGCCCAGCCTAGTGTGGTTTCACATGTGCAAGTATGTAGTGCAACATGACCAATGCCTGTTTTGTCTAATTTGTGAGATGCTGCGTATCTGCAATTCTGTGCATGATATGTGCATCGATTAATTGCTCCCCTAGCTGGCACAGGAAAAGGCGCCGTCTTACTTTGGCATCCTTTAAGTTCCAGTTTGGTTTGTGCAACACCCACAAAATAAAACTGACAATGGCAGCCACATCAAGACAGTGCAAGCAGCAGTGAAGGGGTTAATTTAATTTCATCTTCCAGTGAGGAGTGGCTTTGACTTCCTGGTCCACTGACAGTGTGAACTGGCTTTGAAAACTGTTCAGTTTGGGTGATTTGTACATTTGTACCCCAGTAGCAAAAAGTCATTTTAAGCTGGGGTACATTTGTGCCCCAGCACTTTGATGGACAAAGAAGAGAGACGGTATGTGGTATCTGGCTGAAATTTGAGTATGTTGTGCGCAGAGGTGCTGTTAGGAAGGGGGGGGGGCAGAAGGCCACCTCTCTGATGGCACACTGAGTTACCAATAATCCCCTCAGGTTGTAGGGTGGGCTTTCCTCTAGCTCAGGAGGCAACCCTCTTCATCACAGGGGAGGAGAGAATGTGCCAACCAGGAGAAACACTGAAGGGGGTTTTGCACACGTTCAGCACACATACACGCCCGCCACCCACTGTAAGATGCTGAGGGAGTGTTATTGGTGGTGGTAAAGGGAACACGGGCCAGGGATGAAGGAGGGGATTCGGGAGGGGGGAGAATAGAACGGGGAAACGGGGAGACAGGGCAACCACTCAGGAGGGGAAGGTTTGCGAGGCAAGGGATACACACGGGGTAACCTGGACCAGGGGCAAGACAGGACAAGGTAGGGGGTGCAGGGGGGGGGCACGTTCACACTTCACTCGAGGAGGGGAAAGGATGGGCAAAAGTGGGAAAAGGAGGCAAGACAAAGATCACAAGCAATACTCTCAAGGGGCAAATACTTAGGCAAAATATCACAAGCAATACTCTCAAGGGCAAGCACTTATCTCATAAGGCAGAAGCAGGGGTCAGTTTCTCTCCACAATTACCGGGAGTCCTTTATACTGCCTTCAACTAGCCCGATTGTAGGCACCTGGGATGTGATCAAGGCTCCACCCCCCCCCCGCGCACTCTGCTGCCAAGCGTGCGCTATGCCGGGGCGGGGCTGGAGCCTCAGTCCGAGAAGCCTCCAGCTGCGAGGAAGGGGAGCCCTGCTGCGCTGCTGGCGGTGCGTGCTCCTGATGTGGGGGCGTGGCGGGGCAGGTTTCTAGAGGAGATTCCCCCTGGGCTGGGGTTCCCGTGTTTCTCTCTCTCGCCTGGCCCCTCCAGCGCCGGCCCTGGACTCGGCACCGCCGGGGGAAGCCGCGGCATGGCGGTGTGACAGTACCCCCCCGTCCAGGCCCCCCTCCCCCCTCCACCAGGGTGTTAAGGCCCGGGCGGGAGGGATGACGGTGGTGGAAAGCTAAGATAAGTCAGGGAGCATGTATATTGGAAGCGGGCTCCCATGAGCGTTCAGCCGTGCCATAGTGCTTCCAATCAACTAAATAGTGCAATTGAGACCCGATGAAACGAGAGTCTAAAATAGCTCGGACTTCGTACTCGGGAACCCCCTGGAGTAACACAGGGGGAGGGTGTGTGGTTCGTTGGAGGGGATAAAGGGGGGGGGTCGCCTTCTTTAGGAGTGAGACATGGAAGGAAGGGTAGATCCGGAGGTGGGGGGGGAGGTCCACGGTATACGTAACATGGTTTAATTGCTGTTGGATGGGGTAGGGACCCATATAGGTGTCGTCTAGCTTAGTGGAAGGGCGAAGAGAGGTATAATTCTTTCGTCTAACCCAGACTAACTCCCCTACGTGAAATATAGGGGCCGGTTTTCTATGTTTATCGGTTGTGGCCTTATAATGTTGTCGGGACTGTTGGAGATATTGTTGGGCTTTTAATTGAATTCGTTTAATCTGTTGGACAAAAGCTCCTGCAGCCGGCATGGTGGTAAGGGGTGACAATGGCAGCCCTAAGGCGGGGTGGAAACCATAAGAAACAAAAAAAGGTGACTTTCCTAAAGAGGCGTTAGGGCCATTATTACAAGTGAACTCTGCAAGGGGGAGATGTTCAGTCCAGTTATCCTGTAAATAATTGCAAAAGCATCGGAGGTATTGTTCTATATGCTGATTTGTTCGTTCGACCTGCCCGTTTGCTTGGGGGTGGTAAGCAGTGGTTAATTGAACTTTAATGTCCAGAAGTGCACTTAATGCCTTCCAAAACATGGACACAAACTGAGACCCTCGATTGGAGATGATTTCCCCAGGGAGTCCATGGAGCCGGACAATTTATTTCAATAAGTACTTGGCGGTAGTTGCGGCCGTAGGCAAGCTATAAAGTGTCCTAGCTTGGTATAATAGTCTATGACAACCAAGATGGTCGTACACTGATTCGACGAGGGTAGGCCAACAATGAAATCCACTACAATCCATTGCCAGGGCCCCCTTGGGGAGGGGGTTCATTGTAGCAGCCCTACCGGCAGGTGACGTGGGACTTTCATCCGGGCACACACGGACCAACCCCGGACATATCTTTCTACTTCATGGCGGATTCCTGGCCACCAAAAGGTTCTTTGAATAAGGGCAAGAGTTCGTTGGTACCCGGGGTGTCCCGCCAAGGGAGAATCGTGATGGGCCCATAGGACCTGCGGGCGGTGCTTGGGGGGGATTACAATCAATCCTGATGAGAGTGCAGGGCATCCTTCCGGGTGCAACCAGGTGGAGGAGGTACGTGAGAATTTCCTTGTTGCAGGTCCTGTAAGGAGGGGAGTGTGGTGGCAAATACCCCTTTGGGGAGGACCGGCTCAGGAGGGGAAGGAGGGACATCCTTGGTTTCTTCACAGTGCGAAAGGACATCTGCCATTGTATTTTCTGAACCTGGACGATATTGTATCTTAAAACAAAAGCATGAAAAGAACAATGTCCAACGCGCGTGTCGGCCATTGGTGATATGAGCAGTCTGCAGATAGGTCAAATTCTTGTGGTCCGTCAATACTAATATAGGGTGAGGTCCACCTTCTAGAAAATGCCTCCATGCTTCAAATGCGGCTTTAATGGCCAAAAGTTCTTTATCCAAGATGGTATAATTCCTCTCGGCGAGGGACAATTGCCGTGAATAATAGGCGCATGGTAACCTCTGTTTCTGGCCGTTTATCATTTGGGTGAGCACCACCCCAATCGCCCGGTCGGACGCGTCAGCTTCTACAATGAAGGGTCATGACACGTCAGGAGCAGCGGGGCCGAAAGGAAGGCTTCCTTTAACTGCATGAATGCCCGCTGTTGGAGTTCGGACCACTGGTATACGGCCCCCTTTTTTAGTAACTGAGTCAAGGGGGCTGTCTTTTGAGCATAGTTGTCGATATACTGACGGTAGTAGTTGGTACTACCTAGAAATCGTTGTAGTGCTTTGACTGAGGTGGGCGCTGGCCATCGGTGAATCGCTGCGACCTTGCTTGGATCCATCTGAATACCCGTGGCTGATACAATAAACCCCAAGAAGGGAACTGTGGTGGCATGAAACAGGCATTTTTCTAGTTTGCAGTACAGTTTATGGGTCTGTAACCTGGAAAGTACTATCCTTACTTGCTTCATATGCTCCACCAAGGACAAGGAGAAAATTAAGATGTCATCAAGGTATACCACCAGGAACTTGTCTAAGAGGTCTCGAAAAATGTCATTTATGAAATGTTGAAATGTGGCGGGCGCATTGACTAAACCATAGGGCATCACGAGATACTCAAAGTGCCCAAAACGAGTTCGAAACGCCATCTTCCACTCATCTCCTTCTTTGATTCGTACTAAATTGTAGGCTCCTCGTAGGTCAAGTTTGATAAAGATCTTGGACCCCTGTAGTTTGCCCAGGAATTCGGGAATCAATGGCAGGGGGTAACGATTCTTGACAGTTATACTGTTAAGACCACGGTAATCAATACAGGGGCGTAGATCACCCTCTTTTTTTGGCACAAAAAATAGGGGTGCTTCCGCTGGGGAGGACGAGTGTCGGATGAAGCCTTTTTCTAAGTTTTCTTGGATGTACTGCCGGAGGGTATCCGTTTCTCCAGGGGCCAGGTTATATATTCGCCCATAGGGCGGCTCAGTCCCGGGAAGCAACTCAATGGGGCAGTCGTAAGGACGGTGAGGGGGGAGCGTTGCTCCTTCCTGTTTATCAAAGATGCCTTTCAAGTCCACATAGACTGCTGGAAGTAGGGGCGAGCCATCACAGGGGTGACTGTCAATTACTCCCATCACCCCTGGAATGGGGTAGAGGCAACTATTGCGGCAATACGAGGATTCAAACTGCAGTTGTCATTTTTTCCAATCAATGGCGAGATTGTGGTGCTGCAACCATGGAAAACCCAGAACGACAGGGAACAAAGGGGATGAGATGAGATCAAACTGTATCTCTTCATGATGTCCCCCAATGGCACACCTTAGAGGGGCAGTACATCTTCGGACCGGACCCGATGAGATGGGGGATCCATCGATGGGTCGAATCAGTTCCATCCTGGATCTGTCTTGGGTGGGGATCTTTTGGTCCTGGGCGAAGATCGAGTCCATGAAATTGCCGGAAGCCCAGGAATCGATGAGGGTTGGGATAACCCTAGATGTCAAAGACCTCAGCTGTACCAGCATCGGAATTACCATCTGGGGAGGGACGTCGCCTGATTTTTCCCCCGTTGTTTGGGGAATGTGGAGACTACCGAGAGGCCCCCGGTCCTTCCCGGCTGCTGGCATTTCCCGGAATCAAAGGGCGAGTGGCCTTGACGGGGCATTCCCTTGAGAAGTGGGTGTTCGCCCCGTAATAGAAGCAGAGATGCATAAGACGACACCTCTCTTTCTCCGCTGGGCTTAAAGAACCTCGGGCAGCCCCAATTTGCATGGGCTCTGGACCTCCATTCCCTGTTGTGGAGGGAGGGAGATTCAGGGGTAAGTGGGAAAGTCGGGGGAAATTTCCTTTACCCTGCTCTCTTTGTTTTTCTTTCTTTCGCTCCCCCAGCCGATCATCGATTTGGATGACCAAAGTCACCAAATCCTCCAAAGTGGCCGGGGTGGTGGCTACTCCTGCGAGCTGATCTTTGATCTCTTCTCCCAGACCCTGTCAAAACAAGGCCCACAGGGCTGCATCACTCCATTGTAGATCATAAGACAAACACCTAAAATGGGTGACATAGTCCAGGAGGGGGACTTCCCTTGCTTAATGTGTAGGATAGCTTGCTCAGCATCTCGGGTTCGATGAGGATAATCAAAAAGGAATTTGAACTGTTTAATAAACCCTTCATAGTTCCGGAGCAGGGGGTCATTGGCTGCTAACAGGGGAGTAACCCAATCCAGGGCCACCCCCCCCGAGTAACCCAACGATAAAGGCCACTTTGGTTTGATCGGTATTATAGGTGAGGGGCTGTGTCTGAAAGGTCAGATTACATAGGGCTAGAAAACCCTTGCAGGCCCTTTGGTCTCCATACAACCTATCCGGTCGAGGGGCCTTTGGTACTTGGGGCCCGGGACCTGGGACTTCCGGGGGCGGGGGTAAGACTGGGGTAATGAAGGGGGGTTGAGGAGGGGTAGCCGCGGCGCCCCCCGTAGCCCCCATCGCTTCCTGCAAATATTGGTTCTGTGCCAAAAGTCGCTGGTTTTGCTTTTTCAGATCCTGAACCTCCATTGTCAGTCCCTGGACTGTCAGTAGGAGATCCTGGATCTGTTGGGCCGGATCTTGAGGCTCCATAAAGGGAAAAAGGGTGTTTAGATGCCGGTAATTCTGTTAGGAAGGGGGGGGCAGAAGGCTGTCTCTCCGATGGCACACTGAGTTGCCAATAATCCCCTCAGGTTGTAGGGTGGGCTTTCCTCTAGCTCAGGAGGCAACCCTTTTCATCACAGGGGAGGAGAGAATGTGCCAACCAGGAGAAACACTGAAGGGGGTTTTGCACACGTTCAGCACACATACACGACCGCCACCCACTGTAAGATGCTGAGGGAGTGTTATTGGTGGTGGTAAAGGGAACACGGGCCAGGGATGAAGGAGGGGATTCGGGAGGGGGGAGAATAGAACGGGGAAACGGGGAGACAGGGCAACCACTCAGGAGGGGAAGGTTTGCGAGGCAAGGGATACACACGGGGTAACCTGGACCAGGGGCAAGACAGGACAAGGTAGGGGGTGCAGGGGGGGGCACGTTCACACTTCACTCGAGGAGGGGAAAGGATGGGCAAAAGTGGGAAAAGGAGGCAAGACAAAGATCACAAGCAATACTCTCAAGGGGCAAACACTTAGGCAAAATATCACAAGCAATACTCTCAAGGGCAAGCACTTATCTCATAAGGCAGAAGCAGGGGTCAGTTTCTCTCCACGATTACTGGGAGTCCTTTATACTGTCTTCAACTAGCCCGATTGTAGGCACCTGGGATGTGATTAAGGCTCCGCTCCCCCGCTGCGTGCGCTCTGCCGCCAAGCGTGCGCTACGCCGGGGCAGGGCTGGAGCCTCAATCCGAGAAGCCTCCAGCTGTGGGGATGGGGAACCCTGCTGCGCTGCTGGCGGTGCGTGCTCCTGACGTGGGGGCATGGCAGGGCAGGTTTCTAGAGGGGATTCCCCCTGTGCTGGGGTTCTTGTGTTTCTCTCTCTCGCCCGGCCCCTCCAGGGCCGGCCCTGGACTCGGCAACGCCGGGGGAAGCCGTGGCGTGGCGGTGTGACAGGTGCCTATGAAAATGTCCTAATTATTCAAAATTGTAGAGTCACTAATTAGCATATTTTTACATGCATTTTTCACTCTTGGGTACACTTGTACCCGAGAGGAATAGGTAAAGGATATATATATATATATATAAATTAATTAATTAGATTAGAATAGTTATATAGATAATTGATTAATTAATAGATAGTTTTCCTTTTCCCTTCCCTTTCTCCCTTAGATTTAGATAGATATTAATTGCACACAGGAATCAATAACGATAATGATACCAAACATAAAAGCTTCATTTGAAATGGTACCAATAACAATACCAATACGATAATGAAACCGATAATGACAACGATAGCAAAAATGACATTGTCATTAACAACGATAACGAAAACTACATTTTTGAATAACGAAAAAGAAAATGAAAAAAGAAAATGACATGGGGGCCTGGTGAACACCCCTATGAAATATTTCCTATTAAAAATGCCTCTTCCTCTGAACAGAGAGAGAGAGAGAGCTTCCCCCTCACTAGTTTCAAAGCCACAGTCTCTGTCTCTTTTTCTTTCTCTACAAGCACAGTTAAAATTGTATCTTAAAGATGAACATCAAAAGGGAGCTATGATCAGGCACATGGCGGGTGAAAAAGGTCTTCCTCTACATGGGGCTGACCTATTTCCCTGACAGGGAGATTAATGTGAGATGGGAAGGAAAGAGCCCAGCAATGCCAGCATTGAGGAAATGTGTGTGTATGTCACTCTTCTTTCCCCATCAGACCATAGAGGTTTAGTTGACTCAGGTAATGTTTTCCTGCTTATGAGAAGGGCTGGATCGGGTGGAGCACAGCAATGTGGCTGCCACACTTCTTGTTGCTGTGAAATTGTGAATCCATGTGGGTGGGTGGGTGTGTCCTACATATTCCGGAGATAGGGACTAAACTCCACCTTGCCATTTTCTCCAGGACCATCTAGCCAAGACTCTCTCACTGAGAACTCTACACACTACAGTGAATGGAGCCTCCTAGTCCCTCTGGGTGGGAGAGAAGTGCCATCTCTTGCTCACAGGTAGAGAGCTCTGGCACACGAAGGGTAATATAGGGGTGTGCAATTAATTTTTGTTATTATGATAACGAAAATGGAAAAAAAATCATTTTCATTATTTTAATAACAAAAATGAAAAATAATAATAATGAAATCAAAAATGAAAACAAATGTTTGTTTTCAAAATAATGAGAAATCACTGAAAAATGTATTTCTGGCTATAATTCTTTTTCTTCTTCAATTCTGATGAAACTTGGGGAGATTGTACCCCCAATGGAGGGCACTATGTGTACCAAATTTCTGAAAGATTGCGTTAAGGAAACTGATTTCATAAGCAATTGAATGTTGTGATTTTAAGAAAAAGCTGCATACACATTCATGGCCACACCTTCTTTATCTTATATTCAATCTGCATGAAACCTGGTAATATTGGGTGATTTCAGAGGTTACAAGATCACGGTGAACCACACTGAACCACGCTCAACCCCCCCGCGGGGCCAAAGGGCCCGGAACGTCTGAACGGCGTGCGCCAGATGTTCATCACGCTCAATACCCACATGGGGTCAGTTTGAACCACGCTTCCCGGGCTAGCCGGGGGAAGGTCTCGGGAAGCGTGGTCAAACCAACCCCCACAGGGAACCAAGCAAAAGTAACGTCTGGACGCCAATCCCCCAGCGGAACCAAAAAAATGGAGCCCCGGCCGGGGACGAGGCACGCAGCGTCGCTGCCAGGCAACCAGCACCAACACAAACACCGGAGGGAGATTTAAAGCGAGAGCAGCAGCAAGCAAGCGTGGCGGGATGGAGCGAGGAGGGAAGCGGAAGAGACCGGAGGCACGAGCAGCGACAGCGGCGGCACAGGAGGCGGAGGACGTGCAGCCAGGCCCAGCGATGCAGGCGGAGGGGGCACAGGTGCAGGAAGGGGGCACACGGGAGCACCCGACCAGGGAGGCGCCCCGGGAACACCAACCACAGCTGCAGCCGGGTCGCGCCGCCCCGGGGACAGCGGCCGGAACAGGCCCACAGGAGGCACCCAGGAAACGGGTAAGGGCACCCACTGGGAGGGGAACAGGGGGCACAGGGGAACCCCCTGTGGAGGGGGCCGGGGGGACCCCGGGCGGAAGGCAGGGGGGCAGGGGGACCCCGGGCGGAGGGCAGGGGGGCAGGGGGCCCCCGAGAGGGCCCACACCCTCACCCAGCAACCAACCACCCCCCTTCCCCCCCCCAGACACGAAAGTCGGCCCGGGCGGACGAGCCCCAGGAGGAGCCCGGCCCCCGGCCCCTGGAGGCGCACCCCCAGGAGGAGGTGGAGGAGGAGCACAGGCAGGTGCAGCAGGAGCTGCACCGGGAGGAGGAACAGCAGGGGCCCAGCCGGAGGAAGGCCTATCACAGAGGGGGACAGTGGGGCCTCCAGGAGACCCGGGACTTCATACGGATCTGGGGGACCCTCGAGTACCAGGTGGAGCTCGCAATAAACCAGCGCAACGAGCATGTCTACCGGGACATCGTGCGCGACATGGAGGCGGCGGGGCACGAGCGCACTGTCAACCAGTGTCGCTCGAAGGCCAAGGAGCTCAAGAGGGGGTACAAGGCCCTCAAGGACAATAACAGCCGCTCCGGCCACGGGGCCCGCACCGCCCCCTACTACGATGCCCTGGACCGCATCCTTCACATGAAGGGCTCCATAGTTGCCCCACGCCTGGTGGGCAGCGCTGTGGTCCAGGGCAGGGAGCGGGCCGAGGTACCCCCTCCCCTCGCCGCCCGCCCGGTAGACACGAGCTCAGGGGACCCCCACCCCCAGGAGGACCACCCGGGACCCGCAGAAGCCCCAAGGCCCCCCCCCAGCAGCAGCCCGGAGACATCCCAACGCCGGGCCGGCCAGGCGGAGTCGGAGGTCGGCACCTTCACCACCCTCAGCCAGTGGTCCCAGGGGGAGCACTCCCAGGGTGAGGCGCCGGGCTCCGAAGGCTCGGAGACGGACATAGAGGGTAAGCGGGCCCCCAGGGCAGGGGGGGGCACGACCAGGGGGCCGGTGGCAGGGGCGGGGGTGGGGGCCCTGCTGCAGGGGCCACAACCAGCCCCCTTCACCCGCTCCCCCCTCTCCCGCCCGCAGGACATGGGGAGCCCCAGGACCGGGCCAGCGAGACGGTGCAGGCCCCCGCGGAGGGCACAGGAGAGCAGGTGCCGGACCCAGGTAAGGCGGGAGGGCTGGGATTGCGGGAGGGCCCCCCGGGCGCCAGCCCAGGGGGGCCTCTGGCCTCAGTGGGGGAGGGGGGGCAGGGGGCCCCGGGACCCGACCCCGCTAGGGGACAGGGCCCTGCACTGACCCACCCGCCCATTTCCACAGGGCAGCCCCCGCGCGCGGCGCCTCCGCCGGCCGCAGCCCCAGCCCAGCGGATGCGGGAGTACCGGGCGCGGGTCCGCAGGCGCAGGGAGGAGCAAGCGGAGGACATCGTCCGCAGGGCGGAGGAACAGGGGGAGCGCATGATCGCCTCCGTGGACCGCATGGAGGCGGCCATAGAGCGGTCCATGGAGAAGGCCCTGGAGACAGACCGCCGGCTGGAGGCGGAGGTGCGCCTGGAGCGGAGGCGGGAGCGCCGGGAGCACCAGCGGCAGCAGGGGCTGCTCAGGGGCCTCCGGCAGGACATACAGGGCATGGTGCGGGAGCACAGTGCCAAGATGGACAGGTCCCACGACATTGGGACCTCCCTGCTCCTGCATGCGGGCACCATGTGTGCCTACGTGATGGCCGGCGCACCTCCGGGCGCCCTGCCCGCCCAGGTCCCCATGCCGGGCCCCTCGGCGCCCCCGGGCCCAGCCCTGCCGCCCCTGGCGCCCCCCCGGCCCCAGGGCCCTCGCATGCGCCTCCCAGTGCCCCCGGGCCTCCGGAGGGTCCAGCCCCCCCGGGGCGCGACCGGGGCACCGGGCACAGCTGCCCATCCGCCGCCCGGCCCCCTGCCGGGGCCGGGACCGGCCCAGGACACGGCAGGGGACACGGACAGTGGGGGGGAGGGGAGCTCCCAGAGCTCGGTGGGCCCAAGCGGCCGCACGAGGGGTCGGCCCAGGAAACGCGGGGGGATGGTGGGAAGGGGGGGGAGGGGGAGGGCCACATGAGGGCGGGTGGTGGACGGGGTCACGGGGACGGGGGTGGGGAGGGGGCACAGGGTGATTGTGTGCACTGTGTGGGCAATAAAGTGTTGTAAAGAGACAGTTGTCCCCGGCCCGTTTGTGGGGGGGACAGGGCTGTGGGACCGCGTGTACAGGGGCATGGGCACGGAACGGGGGGAGGGGCCCCCAGGGGCGGGAAGGCCCTCACAGCGGGCCCCCCCGGGCGATGTGGGTTGCAAGGGCGTTCCGGATCCTTTTGGCATACCGGTACTCCCGGGGGTTCCCTGCGTTCACGTACAGGGGAACAGGACCGGGGGGCCGGTGGGGCTCGGGGTACTCCAGGGCCGCCCCCTCGGTCTCGCACACATTGTGCAGAACGCAGCAGGCACCGATCACCAGGGCGGAGGTGGGGACGGTGAAGTCCAGGCGGCCAGCTATACTCCTCCAGCGCTGCTTCAGGGCCCCGAAGGCACGCTCCACCACGGTCCGGCTCGCACACAGGCGGGTATTGTATACCTGCTCCGCAGGGGTGCTCGGGACAGGGTAGACCTTCATCAGCCAGCGGGTCAGGGGGTAGGCGGGGTCCCCCAGGATGCAGGGGGGCATGGGAACACCCTCGATCCACCTCATGCCCATGTCCGCGAAGTCCCCCCGGTACATGCGGGCATAGAAGGGGGAGATGGTCATGATCCTGGCGTCGTGACTCCGGCCGGAGTTGCCCGTGTAGATGTCTATGAAGCGGGCCCGGTGGTCCACCACCCCCTGCAGGTGCAGGGAGTAGTATCCGTGCCGGTTCACATACTCCAGGGCCTCCCCCGCGGCCGGGCGCAGGATCTCGATGTGTGTGCCGTCCACGGCTCCGATGCAGTTCGGGAAGCCCCCGGCCGCGAAGCCAGCCATCACAGCGCCCTGGTCCAGGAGCTGGATGGTCCTGTCGAGGAGCACGCCCTCCACAGCCTCGCACACATCCCGCACGATGCAGGCGACCGTGCTGAGCCCCACCCCGAAGTGCTGGGACACGGAGCGGCAGGAGTCGGGCGTTGCGAGGGCCCAGACCCCTATGGCCACCCGCTGGACCATGGGGATGGGCTCCCGCATGGAGGTGTGCTGCCGCTCCAGCCAGGGCGCGAGGAGCTCCGCTAGGCGCAGCAGGGTGGCCTTGCCCATCCGGAAGTGGGACCCCCACTCGGCCTCCCCCCAGTGGGCCTGGGCCCGCTCCCACCAGGCCTGGGGCCGCTCCGTGACCCATAGGCTCCGCGCTATGGGCATAGCCAGCAGCGCTGCCCGGCGGAGGGTCTGCGTTGCCCAGCGGAACCGCCTCGCGGCCCCTCGGAGCGCAGCGGGCCGGGTGAGGCTCCGGCAGGCGGCCAGCCACGCCCCCCAGGCCCGGCGCCGAGCCCTGAGCCGGCCACGGACTCTCCTGCGGGCCTGCTGGCCCCGGAGGCGCACGCCAGCCCGCAGGGCCAGGACATAGCGCAGGCGGACGGCCAGGTGCACCCTCTCGGTCAGGAGGCACAGCTGCTCAGTGTGGTCACGGTGCCACTCAGCCGCGAGCGCGAGGAACATCCAGTTCCCACCTGCCCTATCGCGCTCCATGGTGCTGGGGCCCCGGTGGGGGCTGGGAGCGCTTATGGCGGCCCGGTGCTGGTGGCTCCGCCCGGGGGTCGGCCTCGCGGGCCTGCGCGCGCCCTGTGCCGGTGCGTTCCGGCTGCTCCCGCCCCCAGCACCCCGGGCCCCCTCCCCTCGCTGTTTGTAGCGGGATGGCCTTGAAGGTGCGATTAGGCAGACAGAGAGCTCGCTGTTGTTCTCTGCAGCTGTGCCGGGCCCGCACCCCACGCCTCGCTCTGTTGTGCTACAATGTTGCGGTGCGGGCCCGTGTTCCCTGTCCCGGGGGCCGGGCCGAGCCTCTCCCGGCCCTGGGCAGTCTGTGTGCCCTCCGGGCTCCGTGTCCCATTCCCTGTTGTGCTGGACCATGGCTGGCTGCCCATCCATGGGGCTCCCGCTGTCCGGCCCCCAAGGGGCCCCCCATATCTGGGCCTTCCGCGAGACCATGTCTCTGTGCGACCTGTGGCACACCCCTGCCGTGCAGCTGCTCCTGGCCGGGCCGGGGAGCCGTGCAGGTGCCTACGAGAGCCTGAGCTCCGGGCTCCGTTACTTTGGCCATGTGGTGAGCGCCCGTGATTGCCGGCTGCATGCGGAGGCCCTGGGGCTGGCTCGTTTCCCCGAGGGGCGCATCCCGGAGGTGCTGTGCGCCCATGTGCCCTGGAGCGCCTCGGAGACCGTGTCAGCGCTGGTGGTGTGTGGTCTGGGCGCCTACTCGGAGTGCCTGGCCGAGGGTGGCCCTGCCTTGGCCGTGACCTACTTCTCCTGTGTTCACGGGGCCCGTGGGTACCAGCGCACCCGTGGGGCGGCGTTCCAGCGGCTTCTGGAGCTGGGGCATCTTCCGTGGCCCCCTTCTGCTGCCTGCTGTGTGCCGGAGCCCTCCGCGGTGGAGATGTCATCCCTGTTGGCGGTGTGGGCGCGTGTGGATGTGCAGCTGGCCCTCACCATGCCCGATCCCTTCGAGGCCTACTACCTGATCGCCCACTACATGTCCTTGCAGGGGTACCGCCGGGGCATGCTGCACTGGCCCCACCTGGTCCACCGGGCGGGCCACCCGGGCCCTGGGGCCAGCGGGGCCCCCGGCAGCGGCCCGTGAGCCCCGCGTCGCTGGCCTGCCCCCCCCGGCGTGGTGCCCCCGTGTGGGCTCCCGCCCCGGCCCGGGGGGGGGGCCTGGTCCCCGCTGGCCGCTCCCGACCTGCGGACCCCACCTCGGTGAGCTCCCGCCCGCCTCGCTGCTTGCTGCTGCCCCTGGCCGTGGTCCTGGGCCCCCTCCATCCCCGTGACTCCGTGGGTGCTGCCTGAGCGTCGCTGGTGCTGCGGAGGAGCACCGCTGGACCCGGCTGCCCTGCCTGTGCCAGCCTTTGACTGTGGGGCCCCCTTCCTCCTCCTCCTGGCGCCCCTCCGCCGGCCTCGCTGTGCTTTGGGGGCCCCCAACGTGCCTTGCTCCGGGGGTCCCCCCCCCCCTCCGAGACTGCCTCTGTTCCTGTGGGGGCACCTCCTTGGACTGGACTGGACTGGGGTGGTGTGGGGGTTGCTGCTGTCCGTGCCTTGCCCCGTGGTGGTGCCCCCCCCCTCCCTGCCGGTGTTCCGGGTGGGGCGTTCCGGGCGCCCCTTCCCCCCTTCCCGGCCTTTCCCTGGTGTGTGTGTGTGTGTGTGTGTGTGTGTGTGCCCGGGCGTGTGGCCGTGCATTGTGCCCCGCTGCGGGACCGCTGTGTGAGCCGGCTGTCAGCCTGTTCTCGCTCTTCCCCCCTCCCTTCCCGTTTCCCTTGTGTGGGCGTTCCCTTGTGTGCCTTGTGGCTTCGTTTGCCCTCAGGCGGCCATGTCTGTGTCCCGCCCCTGCCCGGTGCCTTGTGGGGGTTTAGCGCCCGCCGGGGGTTCGGCTGCACGTCTGTTGTGCTGCCACGGGCCGCGATGGTGCGGCCCGGTTCCGGCCCGTGGTCCCGTTCCCGGCACGTCTGTTTGGGTCGTTTTCCAACCCCCGGGCGTGGTTGCGCTGTTCGCCCCCCCTCGTGGTTCGCTGTGGTGAACCGGCTGCCCGTAACGTCTGAAAGTACCCATTATGTCCCTACCCAGGGTTACCAATTCTGACAAATGTCAGAAAGATTGGATAAAGGGTCCTGATGTTAGAAGCCATTAACTTTAAAATGCATTTCCAGCTGTAACATTTTTATATTCCATCCCAGTTAAAAGACATTTGGCAGGAATATATCCCACACCTTCCCTGTCATCTCTGCCAAACTACAGACAATTTTACAAAGGTCCCTAATTTTATAAGCAATTGAAGTTGTCCCTTTGAAGACCATTATTCAGATAAATAGCAGCACATGCAGTATCAGTCAGAGGCAGGAACCTAGCATGGCAGGGGGAGGGAGGCTTTAGGAGAGAGGATGTGGAGAAACTTAACAGACTGACAGACACATTCACTGGCCAATTACTACATGCTTCCAACTTTACAGGACCAATAGGTGGTGGCTTTGAAGTGGGCATGGGGGGAGGCCCTGAGGCGGGCATAGAAGGGACATAACTGGGATTTGGGGAATAGTGTCCCAGAAATCAGGAGACATGGTTTACACATCCAGGCTGGCCAATTATCATCACAATCACATCCTGCACCACTGTGACAGTGGACATAAGATAATCTTTATTGACTCCTTCCTAAACAGATGTTTCCAACTTCCCAGTAAGAAGTGGGGTAGAGAATTTGGGATTGTCACAGCACAGAATGAGGATATTTGGTTGATATTTCTGCTGGCTAATTGGCATCACAAACAGATCGTATACCACAGTGACACGTAAGAGAATCCCTGTCATAGGCTCCTTCTCTGCATATGCTGTGCAGGCTTATCAAGTTGGGACCCTTTATCACATCTTTCTGATATTTGGAAGAGATGATCCTGAAGGTGTGAGATACAGCCCTGCCAATAATCATTTATACTTGTTAGTATAAAGATGTTAGTCAGACATACATTTATAAGTTTATTGCTTATACAACCAGGACCCTTTATCCAATCCTTCTGAAAGTAGGCATAGATAGTAAACTTGAAGAAGGGTATAAACTTGCCAAGTTTCATCCTCATTAGATGGGAGACAAAGACGTGACATCCAGGAATGTATATGCAGATTTTTGCAAAATAACATACTTCAGCTGCTTATACAATAGGATTCCTTTATCCAATCTTTCTGATATTTGGTACACACAATGCCTTCCACTGGAGGTACAATCTCTCCATGTTTCATACAAATATAATGAAAAACAAAAAAGTCAGAGCCGGAAATGTGTTTTCTATTGAAACCAATGTAAATGTAAACCAAAAGCAAAAATGAAAACAAATTTTCAATATTTACAACAAAAAATAAAATATTTAAATAAAAAAAATGTAAACCAAAAATGAATAATGACATGGGTCCAGGTGCACACCGCTAATAATGGAAGGGCTCAATACCTGGGTGGTGAGTCAGAGAAAGCACTCAGTTAGAATCCAAGGGGAAAAGGCCCAAGCTCCCACACTTGGGTGCCAAACAGTGCAGGATTCAGAATATTGCAGGATGTGTAACTGCACACAGCCCCCATGTGTTGTTGTTGTTGTAGGGTTTTGGGAGGGGGCCAATAAGTGAGGTCCATGAATAAACTTGAAGAACTGAGATAAAATTGGAGCCTGGGGAGCAGGTAGCTTAGTCTGGGAAGGGCCCATGGCAATTCAGGAGGAAACTGCCTAATAAATGGGGTCCACGATTAAACTAAAAATAACAATGTATGTGCAATATACAGGCCTTCTATGCAGTGCGTAGGGATGGGCAAACGTGGTTCGGAAGTTCAGAGTTCAGACCAAACTCGACCAGTTCGGTCAACTGAACTGAACTTCCAAACTGAACTTGATTTTTGAACCGAACCAAACCGAATTTCCAAACTCGGCTCTGTTTGCCAATCCCTAAAAGATAATATTCCATTTAATTCAATGGGGTTTGAATTTCCGAACTTTGTTCGGAAGTTCGGAGTTTGGACCAAACTCGAATAGTTCGGTTGACCAAACTGAACTTCTGAACCGAACCGAATTTCTGAACTGAACCGAACCGAACCGAATTTCCGAACTCGGTTCTGTTCGCCCATCCCTAGCAGAGTGTTCCACCCCCTGAAGAGGATATTATGTTTAATGGAACATTAACAATAAATGACGGTAACATTTTATTTTTTCTAATAGATGAGTCAGTTGGTGTCCATCAAACATTCCTATGTTTGGGTAAGAAAGGGTTGGGAAAGTCCACAGTCCATACTGTCATTTTGCACAGGGCCCCAGTTTCCCTGGATCCAGTATTGGTGCCAACGGCTAGTCTGTTTCCAACTTCCCAGTAACAAGTGAGGTATTACCTGCAGGATACTGCCTATGGCTGTAAGTTCTCAGTGGATGAAGTCATACAGGGTAGGAGGGGGCAGAATAATCTGTTCCAGGTGGCGATATAAGAGAAGTTCACAGTGGGACTGAGGTTCATATGTCACATCTTGATACTCTTTTTATAAAAAGGAAAGAAGGCTAAGTTTTCCAGCTGAACTAATCATACTGGATTGGGCCTTTTTCTTCTAATTGTATAAAATGAGTTTTACACTTTACTTTGAGATCCGACTAACAAAGCAAGTATTGTAAAATGACAATACATTTATAAATAAAGGAACATGAGACTTTAGAAAATAAAAATATATGCATAGTTTACTTAAATATAAATAGAAAAATATCAGTAGCTTACATAGAATGGTATTGATAGCCAATCAAAGTTACATGTTCTTAAAACATTTCTATTTTAAGAAAAAGCTTCTAAAAGCTTAACATATGCATTGACTCAAAGATATCAACAATCATACATTACATGCTTTCCAGATCTTCCCTTAGTCTGCCATGATGTTAAGTGAGAAAGAAATCCAAATATGTGGAATTTCAGTCTAGAGAGCAATTCTCTTGTCTCCCTTCTTAAACAGTTTGCCTGCTAGGAGGATCACATTTCTGAGTAGTGTCATTGATGACATCAGCTATGCAAATTGGGGCTGCCCGAGGTCCTTTAAGCCCAGCGGAGAAAGAGAGGCGTCGTCTTTATTGCTAGCCACTTTTAGCTAGGTGTCTTTGTTTCCTTGGCAACAGTCAAAAGTTCATTTGGGAAGTTTTTAAAAAAACTCATTGGAATCTAGCTAAAGGGGCTTTAGCTTGAACCAAGCTAATCACAGAAGTTGATTTTAGAAATCAATGCTTCAAAACACTAATCCAATACTTTGAAACAGAAAGTCAACATATAAAAACTCAAAATTAATACATTAGGAACACAGATGGCCAAAAATATGGCTTATAATAGGAAATACATGACACATAGGGTATAGCAATATGTGCATGTTGTGTTGTGTTCTGTTCTGTGTGTGTGTGTGCATGCAAGCCAGATCCAATCAGGTGCACAGGTGTACAGGGGAACCATGTTTTTAAGGGCGTTTTGTAGCAACCCCTAATGAGTGAGATCCATACACTTGAAATGGCAATATAAGTTTGAGAGGCACCAATATAAAATATGGGTCCATGGAGCCTCAAGCATGGGTAGGCATGGCATATGGAAAGGCCACATTTATTTGGGAGGGAACCACCAACACATGGGGGCCATGAATAGACTGGAAATGACAACTTATGTGTAACATACAGGTTTGTTATGCAGGGAGATCCGAACTTGGGCAAAAGATTGGTTCTCAGTTTTTAGCTGTTTCAGTTCTCTGTCTACTGGTTCTCCTGTCAGTTCTTGGTTCTCTCGATATTGTATTTTTAACATTGTGGGTTTCCCCATTGACTTCAATGTTAAAAATCCAATTAAAAAACAATGCAAAAGATCGGATACCAGCGATACTGAGAAAGAACTGAAATATTGCATTAATTCAATATAACCATTATCGGATACTTTCAGTTCTCAACAATACTGAAAGTACCATCCCTGCTGAATAAACAAAAAACCCAAATAACTAGGGCTGAAATGAAATTTATTAAAAACAGAAAGTCTGGATACCATCTCGGTTGAATCAAGAAGCTATCAGTACTCAATGTCTCAAATGACATTTCGTTTCTTGATTTGCCAATAATTTACCACATTGCTCTCAATTTCAAATCCCGAGAAATACTACCTATTTCATACCGCATTTCTTCTGCTTTCTCTGCACTACATTCTCTGTTGTACTTCCTTGTTACTCGTTGACTGGTACTCAGCTTCCCTAAAATCTGCAATCCAGTTACAGACTGGTCGAAGCAAAGGGAACAACATACAACAACAATTCTAATGGGAGGCACTGGAATGGAGGCACTGTTTATTTAAATTGATTTTGGGGAGGCAGGAGGGAGGCTAAGGGGGTGGGTTATGCACACAGTACAGTAATGCAGTAAACAACAAAGGGTGATTTCAGATGTTACGTTTGTGGCAGTCATCACAGTCAACCGTAGTCAAATGCAGGTGGTGGTGAAAGAGTCACGCAAGTCTGTTGGCCCACATCCAGATGTTCACCACAGTCAAACATGGGCCGGGGTGAACCTAACCACGCTTTGTGAGGTCGGGGCAGGAGGAGGTCAAGAAGTGTGGTGAATGCTCACCACAGCAGGGGTGAATGAAAAGTAACATCTGAAGGGAAAACCACATCCGTGGTGGAAGGAAATAACCACAGGCCATGGTGACGGCATGCAGCATCGCTGCTAGGCAACCAACAATAAGAGGCACATGGAAGGATATTTAAAGGGCAAGCAGTAGTAGGGGAACATGGTGGAGCAGTCGATGGAGAGGAGGGTGGAGGAAACAGAGCGGAGGATGGAGCAAGAGGGCGAGGAGGTGGTGCAGCAGCAGCAGAAGCAGGAGGGGGAACCCGACCCAGCGGGGGACACCCAGAAGCACATGGGGCCAGCCCGGAAGAAGGTAGTGGGTGAATATGGGAGCCGGTGGGTCGGAGCCGGGGTGAGGAGGGGCATGGGAGGGCGGGACCACAGCCACCAGGAGCTTAACCAGAAGCCCCCATCGTCCCCCCAAACAGACCAGCAAGAGGGCATGCACCCCTGAGGAAGCTGAGGCCAGAGGCAGCCAGGGCCAGGTGGCAGCAGCCGCAGAGGAGGAAGAGGCAGCGGAGGGGCCGGCACCCAGGTGGCGGTACCACAGTGGGGGGGACAGGGGGGACTCCAGGAAACCTATGACCTCATTGCCATCTGGGCGACACCTGAGATGCAGGGAGAGTTGGCAGTCAACACCAGGAATGAACAGGTGTTCACCCAGATAGCCATGGAGATGGGGGAGGCCCGATATGACAGAACGCCCACACAGTGCTGGACAAAAATAAAAGAACTGAAAATGGGGTTCAAGGACATCATGGACAACAACCGGCACTCTGGGAGGGTGAAATGTGCCTCCCCTTAAATGGTACGTGCTGAGCCGGGTGCTGCACCGCAAGGGCTCCATAGTGGCCTGGTGCCCAGTCGGAGGGGGCACCCAGTCAGAGCAGCCCACAGAGGAGGACCCCCCCCTTGCAGCCAGAGATCCCCGATCAAGCCCTGGCACAGGGCACTGACACCACAGAGGAGATGCCAGGGACCTCAGGCACACACGGCCAACGCACCCCCAGCCCTACCTCTGGTGAGGGCACACATGCCCCAGCAGACTCCAAGGAAGGGGAAGGGGAGGAGGAGACCATCACCCTGACCCTCATGGGCTGCCGACCCGGAGACCAGGTAGACACCAGCCCCAGTGACCGCCCAGATTTGGAAGGAATGGACACTGAGGGAGCAGGTAAGGGCAGGGCACACACATGGACCCCAATGGGAGGGGGGCAAGGCAGTGGAAGGAGATGGGAGCCATCCATCCCCCACAGCCGCAAAGGCAGGGATGGGGCATGGGCAGAGGGAGCAGCACAGGAGGCGGGAGGTGCCCATGCTGGGGGGAAGGAGTGCTCAGAGCATGGAGACGGTAGGGGGGGCTGGAGAATGGCACCCCACAAGATGAACTGACCCATATATTGCTCCACAGAGTCACACCGAGCACGGGAGGGCCGTGGCTGGGGGCCGCCAGTACCGCTGGTCCAGAGGATGTGGGAGCACTGAGCGCAGGTGCTCAGGCAGAGGGAGGATCTTGCACAGGAGCTAGTGGCAACCAGCACACACCAGATGGAGGAGATGCTGGCAGCTTTAAACCGGCTGGAGAAGGGGACAATGAGGGCACTGCAATGGGTGGAGGGGAGGGACCGGGCGCTGGTGGTGGAGATGAGGAAGGATCGGCGGCTGCTGAGGCAGGACATGAACCGTCCACTGGTGGCACTCCAGGCCCACTTGGACTGGCAGGACCGCTGGGCTGTGGACCATGGACAGAAACTGGACCACTCACTCAAGCAGGGCACATCCCTCATCCTGCAGGCAGGGGCCCTAAGTGCCTTCATCATGGCAGTAGCCCTGTGGAGTGCCATGCCAGCGCCCGGCCACATGCCCCCTCCACCCCCACTGGCCGCACCACAGGTCCTGCCAGCGTCGCAACCCCCGCTACCCCAACAGCATCAGGGACCACGAATCCGTGGACCCGTTCCCCCCACATCAGAGATGCCAGCAGCTGGTCCGCCAGGCCCTGATATGGTAGCAGGCAGCATGGGGGAAGGGGCAGGGGTCCCTCAGGGGTGGTGGACAGGGGGTAGGGGCAGGCCTCCCGGCCCAGGCGGCTGACAGCACCTCCTCCTCCACCTCGGACGAGGGGGGGTCAGTAGCCTCGGTCATCCCGGTTGGCCGGGGGAGGAGCCGGTCAAGGGGCACCAGGGGAAGGGGCAGGGGCAGGGCAGCATAGGGGATGGGGAAGGGAGAGGGCATCCGGCACCACTGAGGGGGGTGGGAGGGGGGATGGGCACAAGGGAACATGGGCATACCGGGGTATTGGGCTGGAATGGGGGAGCACAATAAACTGTCGGTGGCACACCTAAATCTGTCGTGCTTTATTTCATGCAGGTACAGGGCTACAGCAGCATAAGTGTGGCTGTGGTCATGGTTCAGGTCCGGTTGGGAGGGTCCAGGTGACAGGGGCCTCAGGGATGGGCCAGGCGCTCGATGTGATGAGCCAGCACTGCCCTGATGCGCTTAGCATAGCGGTACTCGTGGGGGTTGGGCATATCAGCATACAGTGGTACCAGGTCAGGCAGGCGGCAGGATGGGGGGTTCTCCAGAATGGCCCCGTCGGACTCGCATATGTTGTGGAGGACACAGCAGGCTCCAATGACAAGGGAGGAGGTCTCCACCGTATACTCCAGCCAGCCGGCTAGACACCGCCAACACTGCTTGAGGGCACGGAAGGACCTCTCGACCACAGTGTGAGCTGTGCTGAGGTGGGTGTTGTACAGCTGCTGAGCTGGGGTGACGGGCACTGGGAATGCCTTCATCAGCCATCACTTCAGGGGATATGCCGGGTTGCCAATGATGCATGGGGGCATCATCACCCCCTCTATCCGGGTCATTCGCATGTCTGCGAAGTCCCCCCCTATACATGCGGGCAAACAGCGGGGAGATGGTGAGGATGCATGCATTGTGGCTGCGGCCCGAGTGCCCGGTGAATATGTCCATGAAGCACCCCCGATGGTCCACCAGGCCCTGAAGCTGTAGTGAGTGGTACCAGTGCCAGTTTATATATTTGGCCGCATCGTCAGCTGGGGGCCGCTGGATCACTATATGGGTGCCATCCATCGCCCCCAGGAAATTGGGGAATCCCAGGTCCTGGAAACCTGCCATAATGGTGTCCTGATCAACCAGCTTGATAACTCGCTCCATGAGCACCCCCTCGACAGCCTCACATAAGTCCCGCAGCAGGTACGCCACTGTTGTGATCCCCACCCCAAAGTGCTGGGAAATGGACCAGCAGGAGTCCGGGGTGGCCAAGGCCCACACAGTGATGGTGACCCACTGTGGCATGGGAATGGGGTTTCACAGTTTGGTCCTCAGTGGCTCGAGCCGCTCCCGCAGCTGATCTGCCAGGCACATGAGGGTGAGTCTGTCCATTCGGAGGTGTCTGACCCAGGTGACATCATCCCACCATGCCAGCACCCTCTGCCACCACTGGTGAGCCCTCGCACGGCCCACGTGTGCCTCTGGATGGGCATGGTTGGCTTCAGCGCTAGGTAACTGGCAGCCCTCTCCCACACGCTCCTGAACAGCATACCCCTGCTGCCGGCTGGTAGGTTGTTGACTCATAGCAGTGGCCTGCTTTAGGCCAGTCTGAGCCGCCGTGCCATCCCCAGGGCTAGGAGCTGTCCGGCCCTGCTAGCTGCATAACGGGTGCGCTCCCCCACCGTGGCCAAGTACCACTGCTCCGCTTGCATCCCATCCAGCTCCTCTGTGATGAGCCTCAGCAGCGTCACGTGCTCCCGGAACCACTCCACAACTGCCTGTAGCAGAGCTATGCAAGCTCCCAGCTGGATGCGATCCATTCCTGAGGGTGTGGCCGTTCTGTTGGTCGGGGTCACGGCTGGGGAAGTGTGGGCTCACTTCTGCCCCTGAACACGCACCTGTGCCACATATGTGCATGCTTCCCCTCCCCCCATAGGCCTGTGGGTGAGCACCAGTGGCAGCACAACCCCTGTCCGTTGGGCTATCAGCCCGGGAGCGTCGTCTCCTGCATGGGGTGGCAGCCGGTGGTGGTGGTGGTGGTGGTGGTGTGTGTGTGTGTGTGTGCCCTGGGGCCCCGCTGCGCTCCCTCCGGTGCTGGCTGTGGTCCCAAATTGGGGGTACCCTGTGCGGCCCCCTGGGCCTGGGGCCTTGGCCCAAGGGCCGCTGCTTCTCCCTGTCCGTGGGCGTGTTGTCGTTTCCATCTCCTCTTGCAAGTGTGTATGCATGGGGCTGTCCGGCCTTGCATGCCGGCAGCTGTGCACTGCCCACTCCCTTCGCATTCCTCCACAGCGGTCCCATTGTTCCCGTCCTGCCATTATCTGTCAGCCTTGGCAGCACGTCTGCCTGTCCAGCTCCCCAGCCACACATCCCATGCTGCCCCCACAGCCGCTGCAGCTCAGACCCTCCAAGAGCTGTATCATGGCAGTTGTATCTCAGCCCAAGGTCCCGCTCAGAGGCTCTGGGGGCTCTGTCCGAGCCTGGATCACCCGCAAGAGCATGGCCCTTTGTGGCCTGTGGAATTTGCCCATCGTTCAGCACTGCCTGCACTCCTTGCCCACCCAGCCAGATGCCTATCAGTGCCTGAGCTTTGGTATGCTGCGCTTTGGTTATGTTGCGACCACTGGCAACTGGCACGTGCACTGTGAGGAACTAGGGCTCACCCCCTTCCCTTAGGGGTGCGTATTGGACATGATGGGGGGCCTTGCGGCATGGAGTACTGCTGAAATGGCCTCCGATCTGTGTGTGTGTGCCTTCCCGGGATATGTGACCTGCTTGTGTGAGGGTGGCCCTTCCCTGGCTGTGTCCTACTTCATCAGAGTGCAGGGTGCCTGTGGGTATCCATGCTCCCATGGAGCTGCCTACTACCGTCTGCTGGAGCTGTCCCACCTGCCCTGCCCCCCTGCGGCTGATTATGGCTTGCCACAATCAGCCGACCGAGGCTTCTGCTGGGGACTGTGGCAATGGCCCTGCTATGTGCACCTGCTGTCATTACTGTCCCCTCCACCCGATGGGAGCCCCTGCAGCTAAGTGTAGGGCATGCCAGGCCCATCTGACATCCGGCTGCCTCCTCAGTGACTTCCTTCCGCCTGTGGTCTGGGTGCTCGCGCCAATGCTTGCTGCCTCCTTGGGATGGCTGGACCCCCTGTGACCCGACTCCACCTGCCTGCCTGTTGCCCTCTCACTTGGGTCCTGTGGCCACCGCCCCTGAACCCTCTGTGCAACCTCCTGTGGACATGTTGCCCTCTGTCTCTGTGAACTGCCTCCACCACCCCTGTGCCCTGCTCTCCTGCACCTGGCCTGGGGGCCCTTGTTCCATGGGATTGGGACTGCTCCCCCACCTTGGTGGCCCTCGACCATGGCCCGGCCTTCAACCTGCCCCCTGGCTGCCTTGGAGAGTGTGTCTGGGGGGGCATGCCCTTCCTCCCCAGTGCGGATGGGGGGAGGGCTTTCCGTGCTGTCATCTGGTGACTCCCCTCATGCACTGGGTGTGCTTCTCCATCGGACCCTGGCTCCATGGCAGGACGTTGTGCAGGTTCCCCCCTCCAAGACTGGGCCTCGTGCCCCCCTTGCTGCAGCTCCCTCCACCCCCTCCCTTTGTGTTTCCCTTCCCTGGGTGGGGCCCTCCGCCGTCTGTGGCTTCGTTTGCCCTCAGGTGGCCATGTTTGCGTCCGCGTGACCCGGGTGCCTTGTGGGGCTCCCACCACGGTTCTTGCCACCACGTCACGTCTGTTGGGTTCCACCGTCCCATGTTCTCTCTGGTTGGCCCCGGCTGCTGGTGCCACCCCTGTCACGTCTGTTGGAAACGCGCGTCTCACCATGGCCCACGGTGAAGCCATTCACACCAGGGTGGGATTCACTGTGGTGAATTTAGCTGCGTAACATCTGAAATCACCCAAATAGACAGAAACCCAGAACTAACACAGTACCCTCAGCAATGTGCTAAGCAGATAAAGAATGATACGCAGTACTTGGCAAAAAGTAAATGGAAAGTTGGTAAATTGGGATTATATCTCACGTTTTAGCCAGGACCTGTTCTCCAGACCCCTGCAGGAGTCACTAGTAAGTCAATCTGAGGAATTGGCTCAACCACCCCGGTACACCCAATGCAGTCAATCACTTTAACAAATGGTGTTTTTAAATGAGATAGGGTGGGGGCCCAATCAGTGCGGATGTGTGGGCACAATGAATGGAGGAGTGCTTCAAACGAGCGGCCCCATGCACAGCTGTCCTGTCCAAGCACTGCCCACCCCATCCCTGCATGAGGCACTCCAGATTTTTCTAGAGTGCCCCATGTGTGGTACATGGGTCACGGGAGCATGCACCCCCCACACACCCGTATTCAAATGAGACCTCCCCCACATGGATCGTGTCCATGGGTGGGGGTGTCTCGTTTAAAAGCACCCAGTGTCTTTCTCCTGCTTTGCACACATGTAGTCTGTCTAAGGTCACCCTTGTAGGGGTCTGATCTTGGGGTAAGTAACTACAGCAGGGCCACACCCCAATTACCTGCAGTCTCTATATACATTTTCTATATGCTGCTCTTACCCAGGCCATGGTCATAATATTCCTGTGAGCCCAATCCTGGGGTAAGTACTCAATGCCTAAATTGACATTTGGTTTCTTGGTTTGCCAATATTTTGTTTACCAGTATCTCATTTACCACTAGGGTCTGCATTAGGGCAGAAATTAGTAGAATACTATTTATTCTCAAGTATTTCTGAGTAGTCGAGGATTAGGCTTGAGTTTCCAGCAGCTCCTCAGTAATGTAATGAAAGCTTGGCTGAAACTGATAAAACCAAACTACAAGTTTTAACCCTAGTCTGTATATCTGGCCTCCACCTCCCCTTCAGCTAGCCCAAGACACTAAACGTCTATTTGGGATTTTGTTCACTTTCACCCAACATATAGTCTATATCCAAATAGTCCAACAGTTCAAACCCCTTTCTGGGTATAAGAAATGGACAGCACCTACCTGGGTTTCCTGGTAACCTGCTTCTATCCACAGTGATGTCATAGACCTTGCTGATTCAGCGTTTTTGTCCTAGGACTAGGCTAGAAGTTCTGAAGTCCAGCAGCAATTCACCTCACCACCGCTGGTCAGCTTCTGTCTCCAAGCCTGGTGTAGAGCTCCCCTCTGAGGTTTTCTCTCCATTGCCTCCTCCTTCTGACTTAGGGCTAGTCCTTAAATACTCACAGGGTGTTGGGCTTCTTGTCTCTCATTGGTGCTAGGAGCCATCCTCAGTCTGTCTAGCACCTACACCTTTTTTAGCATCTGCTCACCCTTTGTTATTACACAAGTATCTGTTCCTTTTTAGCTGGCACTACCTTTTGCCCTGTTACACGCAGTATTTGGAGAATTGAGAAATTGTATATGTAGCAGGGAGCAGCATAATAAGACTGCTGTGCCTTTAAGAGGAACAGAGTGGAGCAGAAGCCACACCCACTCTTGGGTATAAAAGCCAGGAACCGTAAGAGGAACAGGCAGAAGCTGTTTGGAGTTCAAGGAGAGCACATCTATGCCGCTCCATGGAAGGAAGCTAGGAGATGCATATCTGAAGAGTCTGATTACCTGGAGAGACTGTGGATGTGAATAGCCAATCAAAGGATTGATACCTGGCTAGACTTATGTTTACTGAAGGCTATGATGATGGATTGTGTGATATACTGAGCATGGCCAGAGAACTGGTGCCTGGCCTGAGGAGAGACTGCTTACGTGAATAAATGACTGTTTATGCTAATTCCTTATGTGACAGTGGGCATTTTTACACACACCTTAAAGTTCCGGATTTTTCAATCTTCTGGGTTTTTCGGTCCACAAGTAAGTTCCGGATGCATTCTTCACACACACACTGCCCTGAGGCAGCCTAAAGTAGCCGCAGCTGTAGATGTGACAGGCTGCCATGGAAACCAAGTGACCACAGCTGCCTGGAGCAAAGCAGTTTACCAGGAGAACTTTTTACACACAAAAGTTCTGGGAGAAGTTCTATGCAGAAGTTCAAAGAGCCAGATGTTTAAGGTCTGAGTGAGTGATTTAGACACACAGAAAGTTCAGGATGTAACAGCAAGCATGCAGGAGAAATGTGTGTGTAAAAACACCCAATGATTTGTTGTTCCTGTAAATACTTATACCCTGGCAAGCCCAAACCTGCTACAGTATCAGCATCGGTAAATGGTCAGGAAATTGATCATGTTTCCCAAAATGGAAAAATTGCTCCTGAGTAGGAATTTAGCTGCTTGTTTCAACCCTACAAATAACCAAATAAAGCTAACAGCCAGAAACCAAAATATCCAAAGCAGAAATCCGAGCAAAGCGGGAGGAATATCTTCTTTACTGGATTCAGTTTGAAGTAGCTGAATACAGCAGATAATATATTCATATCAAATACCTATTTCATTTCTGAAGCCAGTTATTTCAGGTTTAGATTTAGGTGCTTAAACTTCAGCATCTAGTTTGAACATTTTGGTCCCAATTCATCCCTGATAGCCTCTGATCCTTAGCACCAGATACTTTCTTGCCTGCTTGCTGTATGTTCTCACTGCAAGCTACATTCACTTCAGTTCCTAATACCAGATACAGAGCAAGTGCTAATTGACTAGTGCAGTTCCCTTGTCACTCAGCTGGGGCTAATAGCATCTTCTCTGGGTGAATGGTGCATCACTTACAAGGTCTCCTGCTTGGCATATCCCTGAGAGAGTCAATGGAGAGCTGCTTCTGAAACCCCACCATGGAGACTCCCAAGGGTCAATACTGTGCCCTGACTTTCCCAACTCCCAAAAGAGGTTGGCTTCAAGGTCACCAGCACCAAGGATATGTGACTGTCCTTGTTCTTCTCAGCTGGCATCATCAGTGTCATCATCATGACATCACAATGCTTGCTCCTGAGCGAGAAACAGGCAGTTGATGATGCCCATCCCATCAGAAGGCAGAAGCAACAGTGGCTGGAAATGGGCAGCTGGACAAGGTTTTCTCATGGCATGATGCTGTCATAAATCCCTATAGGAGTAGACCCACAGTGGCACAACACCCACCCAATTAGATCTACCTGACCAAGACAGAAAGAAATCTTTATAAGTCTGATCTTGGTGCTCAGAAAGGAGAACCACCAGGGAAGGAGGGAGAACCCTAGTAGAATGGTTGGGAGCCCATCCAGGTGAATGGGGCCTCAACTTGTAAAGTTATTTTGATGGCAGGTTGCACATGTCGCAATAAAGGGCACAAGAGGAGAGTTCTGTCTCAAAACCTGCAGGAAGAAGATGGGGGGGGGGGGGAGCAATCTCTCTATGGCAGCCTGAGAGAGGGCCACTGAAAAGTCTTTGAAGGTCTAGGCCCAAAGGGGGTTGGTGTAAACCCTTTCAGGGATGGAGCCCTTGAGGAATAAGGCAAGTGTCAGTCCCTTAAGGGGGACAGGCTAGTAAAGCTGAGGGGAGACTCCCACCTGGGTGTGGTGGTTGTTTAAGGCAGCTTGTCTCCCTCACTACAAGAGGCTAAGCTAGATGTTCAGGAGCTGCTGGGCCACGAGAGAGAAACTGGGTTAGGAAGTGCCTCCAGAAAGGGTCTGGAGCTTCAACCGAGGCCCTGTTGTACACAGGGAAGCCCTTGGCCCAGCTGGCCAGAGGAACCAAGCCAGGGTTGCCTGGCCAGGAGTAGCCAGATACCAAGCTGCTGAGGAAGCAGATTTCTGGAGGTGGCTGGGAACTCAGTGAGAGCCGGCTCACCAAAACAAGATACTGGGGAGCAGGGGCTGTTGCTGGTGAAGGGACTGCTGAATCCAAAACAGCTGTTCCCAAATTGAAGGGAATTTCTGCCATGTCAGGAACATGCTAACTATGTGTTTGGTAGATTTTTTGAGTCTGAGATTTGTTTCATGATTCCTTTACTTTCAGGATTGCAGGTGGCAAAGTTGGCAACGTCCATATTTTTTGTTTACTTTCTGTCATTTTTTTAGTACCTTCCATCATTTTTTGGTATTTTTGTGTCCTGGTGTCACTTTCATGACTCCTGGTCCCATGCCCTTTTCATCTGCAAGCACTATTCTTGCAAGGGGAGGAGTGGGGAGTGAGAGACGGAAGGAGATGGAGGCTGTGCCAGTCGTGTCTTGTTCATGTATTCTGTGCCTGTCTCCTGCTGATGTGCCAAATATGCTGGCATGCACCAAAGTACCAGGAAGTACCAAAAGTACCTACTGATAAAAATTCTCAAATGAGAACAAACCAATGTGGGGAAAACCCAGTAAGTTTTCGCATCGTGGGGGGAGGCAGCGAATAGGCTGTTTACATTAAAAACAACATTCACCACAAATCATTGTTTCAGTGCTAGGTGAAGCAGCACTGTAATCTAGGGGTGAAATGAGAATCAATTTCTTTCTAGTGAAAATCTCATGAAAATCAAGAATTGTTACTGAGATCTCGGGACAATCTCAGTAATAGTTCAAGATCTCAGTCAAAAATATTTCTTGATTTACTGTGATTTACCATTTACCATAATTTACTGTGTGTGTACCATATACTGATTTACTGTGTACCGCTTACAGTGTACCATGTTCTTGCCAGTAATACGCATGCAAAAAATGACCTCCTCAGCTATTCTGCCCCTGCCCATCCCTCTTCCAAGATGGTGCTGGCAGCATCACTGCCATTTTTGAAAAGGGCAGATATTTTGTGCATGTGCATTACCAGGATGAATGTGATACACTGTACATGGTACACAGTAAATCAGTATAGGGTACATGGTACATCACGGTAAATGGTAATCATGGTAAATGGTAAATCGTGAAAAATTCTCGCCCAAGAGTGTCAAGAACCGGGTGTTTTCTCAGTTATCAATTCTTGGTAAAACAAGTCAACAACATTGATTCTAGGTGATAATCGATACAAAATTCAGATCGAGTTTCTGTCCTAGTCTAGAGTACTGATCTGAGCTGTGCTGAGTACTTTGGGGATGTCATCTGCAAAGATGCATGGGGTGAGACCATGGCAACCTATTCAGACATTTAACTAACTGAAAAAAATGCTAGAATGTTTCTCTTTTCTCTTCTCCTCTCCAGGCTAAACTTTTTAAGTTACCTCATCTTTGTATTCTAAAACTTTTATTATCTTTTTTTTTTTTTTTGCTTTCCTCCAAAACCTTCCCAGTTTGTTCTTAAAAAGTGCTGTCCCAGACTCCCAAACTGAACACAAGGTTGAGGCCTAACCAGTGCTGAGACCACATTGACTTCCCAAGGCCAAAATGGCATTTGATTTCTTTGCAACAGTAATCTCATTAGTTTGCTGGCTCATATTCAGTTTGCAATCAACCTTAACCTCCAAATCCTTCTCACCCCAGCTAGCTGTCATCCATTTTGGATTTGTGCATATGGTTTTTCTTACCTCCATATAACATGTTGCTGAGTTTCAATTTCTTCTTACTTGGTCTTCTTGGTATGTTGGCTTTTCAGGGCTAACAGGAGAGATGAAGTCTTCTCTTGTCATCACAATCAGCAGATTTGATGCTTCACACACACAGGGATCTGACCTCTTGAGGGAAGTAGGTGCTATTTTTACATAGTCCCTTGTTGCAGAGTCGAAGAGCACATTTAGATATGTGAAAGTGGAATGGGCTGAATCAAAATGGCCTTTTTTTACATGGACAATGCTGCCAGCCCGGTGGGTGGAGATGGGTGGGCTAGCACACCCAGCGAACACCCAGCGGCACCGAGCTGGGAGACGTTTACATGGACGGCACCGCGGGGGGTTGTGGGACAGAAGGGAAGGGCTAGCACAAACCCATCGGTCAAACACCCACCCTCGGAAACACTGAGAAAACACCCATGACATTTACATGGACAGCTGAGACAGTGAACGGCGGGGAAGCCCTGCCCAGCACAGCGGCGGAACAACATGGCTGACTGAGGGCAAATGAAGCCGCGTCACATGGCTTCTTCCCTGAACCACCAGACCCTGTGCAGGTGGGGTAGAAGGGAGCAGGAATGACAGGAGATGCAAGGTAGAGGCCAACGGTACCAGCCCTGTGACAGAGGCCAGACAGCCAGGTGCCACGAACCCCCCACAAACCAGAATCCACCCACACAAACCATGAACACAACTACAAAGGGAAGGGCTGTATGGCCAAGGAGACGGGGGAACTCCAGTGGGGGGGCAGGGGGAAGGGGCATGGGGGGAAGGTCAGAGACCTGAAGCAGCAGTGTACCCCAGCACAAACACCCACCCACCCGGCAGAGCCTCGCACACACAATCCCAAGGCCCCCATAAAATGAGCCAGGAGCAGAACACAGGTGGTCACGGTGGCAGGGACAGAAGCGCACAGCACAGCCGGGCTGTCAGGGAACTGCGGGGGGGGGGGAGGGACCCCAGAACACACCAAATGCCAGCAGAGCCGCTGCAGCTCTCCAAACACCAACAACAGATCATGCGTGTGGGCAAAGAGGGGGACCACCACAAAGGCAGGGAGGGGGCAAGGCACCAGAACAACAGCCAAGGGAACCGTCCCCTGGCCCAAAGGACCACAGGGAAAGGGGGGCATCAAGATGGGGCCGGAGGGGGACATAAGGAAGGCAAGACAGTAAGCCAAGAGGCCACAGCCCCCAGGACAGGGAACCCAGGGTCAACCCCAAAGGATTGGATTGAGCTGCAACACAACCACCGGGAAGGGGAGGGGCTCGAGATACCCGGTTCGTACCAGTCAACTGTGGCACAACCACGATAAGGCACCCACACAATAGACCAGCTCAAAGGGAAATACAGGACACACAACTGGATAAGGGAGCAGAACCACTTTAATAACAAGGAAATAGAGCAGAACACAGAACAGGGACGAGGGAGCTGTGGAGGCAGGACAGAGAGGGTTGGTGGGGCGGATCCCCACCCTCAATAGGGATTCCAACCCCATACCCAGCTCCAGTGACCTGCCTGGGCACGGTCGAGCTGATGCACCCTCTGTAGGAGGTGCAGTAGCAGCTGCAGAACCTCTTCCTTCTCCCTGGTATGCTCTGCAATCATTGCCTGCACTAAGGGAGAGAGGGAGAGGGGTCGAGCCATTAGGACGGTACAAAGGCCGCAACAAAGTGGAACCCCAAACATCCACCAGGGGAGAGGACCCCGCACACACACTGCACACTCACTGATCTCCTCGTACAGCCGTGCCACAGCACGGAGCTCCGAGGTCGCACGCTGGCTGGCCATCTGTCCCAGGTGAAGCACAGTCAGGAAAACAACCAGAGTAGCTAGAAGGGAGAATGGGAACTGGAGATGGAGTAGGGGAAAGGGTGCACGGAAATGGTGAAGGTCAGCAGGGTTCAGTAAGCACACAGCACACACACCCCACACATGGACCTGGGTTCACCCATGCCAGCACCCCAACCACTTGGATCAAGTGGGAACATGGGCAGATAACTGATGGGTCTGAAACAGCCTGCACTCACCGTCAGTGGCTCGTTGCTCCTGCCACCCATCCATCGCCAACAGTGCAGATGGTGGGAACCAACAGGGGGTGACCTGGTGGTGACAGGCGGGGTAGCCCCGGAGGGGTGCCAACCAATGGTGACCTCTCACCTGACACCATGCTTGGCCTGTGCCAAGGCTTCCAGGGCAACAGTAGCCCCTACGGAGGGTTTGGGGCCGGCACCCAGCACCCACCCACATACAGGGGCATTACAGACAGAACTGTCATGGAACATAACAAGCACACACGTAGCACATGCAACCCATGACAGGCCGTCAAGCAACCTAGCTGCTTGACAACACCACCACAGGGAATATTAGTGGACTGCCCAGAGGACGGGAGCCCGCACAGGGCCGCAGGACACCAGGTTGTCACCAACAGATAATGAACAGTGCTGTGAACAGAACGCTTCCCACCCCCCCCGCCCTGATCACTCAAACAAACACACATGGGAATGGTTGCAGCCATGAGAGGGGTGATTGGAGTGGCACACTGTCACAAAAGCAACATAGAATGTANCCCCCCCACAGACTGAACCCCAAATCCAGTAAGGAGCCCCCAGGGGAATGCATCACACATCACAGGTTGCTACCTGACAGCCCCAGTGATCCTGAAAACAAACCAACCCCCCCCCCCCACGCCCTGATCACTCAAACAAACACACATGGGAATGGTTGCAGCCATGAGAGGGGTGATTGGAGTGGCACACTGTCACAAAAGCAACATAGAATGTACAGTCATAGGCAAGGGCTTTATTAGTGATGGAGTGAAAGGGGGGTATGGGCAAACAGAGGCCGGTGAACGGCTGATCACGGGCCCGTGGGCGTTCACGCAACCATCACTCAGGGCCATCGTGGAACCCACTCCAAGAGGGATGGAGTCTCTCGTTAACACAACAGGAATGGAGGCGGGGTATATAGAAGCTGTGATGGGAGCCAGCTGTTGGGGCAACTGACCAAAGTGTTGCAAAGTATAGTGGGGAGGAGCAGCACCATCAAAGGGGAGGCAAGGCACAGCACAGGCACAGTGAACATGTTGCCACAGTGCGGGAGGTTGGGATGCCCAGCTCAGGGAGAGGCCAGAGGGTGCTCATGAAACATCTGTTCTGGGACAAGACCCTCCCAGGCAAATAGGCCCCTGCGGAATCCCCAGGAACACATATGCACATCCACCATGAACTGGTGCAGGAGGTGGTTCTCCATGGCAGCAGCAGCCCTGACATCTGGTAGGTTCAGCACCGATCGCAGGGCACCCACTTCTAATGCGGTAGGGGTCCCAGTCAGTAGCGGTCCACCAACATCAGTGGGTAGCAGCCCCAGCTCCTACCCAAGAAGGGCCTGTCAGTCCGATCTCGGACACGATACGCCTCAGGCACGCAGTAGGATGCCGGTGTAGTTGGTAGCAACAGGGGGACCCCTGACCTGGAAGGCCAGTCCATACTCGGGTTGAGCAACCTCCAGGCGAACAGCCGTGATCTCCTGTGTGGTCCATGGCACAACAACGGCGTCTGGGTGCCCCCAGAGAGATTGTTGCAGGAGGGTGAGGCTGAGCTCCCCGGCACACCTCCGGAAAGCTGGACCCCCAAATGGATGGCCCATCACCCACATGTACCGTGGCAGGAGACTGAATCCATTTGCGACTGACAGGTGGTCGCTCATCAGCAGCTGGACATCACGGCTCTGCCACAACATTCCCAACAGCAAGTTGGAACATGGCAACCACTCCTCCTTTGCACCAACACTGGCCTCGGGGCCTGTTCCACACCCTACCATTACTGTTTCAAGGGCTGGTTGCTGGATTGCACAGGGGTTCAACAGAGAGAAGCTGTGTATAAGCGATGCATGAGGAGCTGTGCAATGCTAGCCAGTGGGAGACCTTACATAGCTGATAGTGGACATAGGGATGGGCAAACGCGGTTCGGAAGTTCAGAGTTCGGCCCAAACTCGGTCTGTTCAGACGACCAAACCTGAACTTGAATCCAAACATGAACTGACCAAGCCGAACTCAATTCTGAACGTCGAAATGACCGAACAGTTCAGTCAGTTCGGATCGTGTTTGGGTGAGTTTGGGTGGCAAAAATTTGTCACTGGAAGGCAAAACGTGACAGGGCGGGGGAGTCAGCTGAGGAGCAGACTTCCAGGGACCAAGGGTGGAGAGGCTTGGAGTAGCATCCAGCCTGCCCAACCACAATCCCTTTTCGTCTCAGACCACTGGCTTCACAGTCTGCGATTGGCCACGGGCTAGACTTCACAGAGCCAATGGGGCTTGTGGTGAGGTGGGCACAGCAAGAAACAAAACTGATTGCCTCCCCCCTTCCCAGTAACTTCTGAGCTAGTCACTGTTCCTGAAGAGCAGGCGTTTCAGAAGGCTCCCTCTTTCCCAGTAGTTTTTGATCCTTCCTATTCCTAATCCATTGCCATCTTCCTCCTATTTCACCCATCCAAGCCATTTACCTCCATATTATCATTTATTTAGATTATATTAGATAGATTTAGGTGTTATTTTTTGTTTTTACCCCTCCCTGTGTTCCCTGTGTTCAATCTTCCTTCCTCCCTCCCCCCTCCATTGAATCCTTT
>QEPC01006987.1:978778-992470 GCA_003113815.1 Sphenodon punctatus
GGAGGGTGCAGCCTCCCAGGGGGCCACCCCGGGCCCTGGCCTCCCTCTCCCCCCCACTGCCTGCCCCCCTGACAGACCAGGAGGCAGCACAGGACAATGCAGGGAATACTGACAGTGGGGGGAGGGGAGCTCACAGAGCTCCATGGGCCCCAGCGGGTGCTCACAGGGATGGCCATGGAAGCAAGGGGGGTTGTGGGGAAGGGGGGGAGGGGGATGTGATGGGGTCCACTGTAGGGGACAGGGCAACGCAGGGGTGGAGGGATAGGGTGAACGTGTGCACTTGGGGTATATAAAGGCTGCATTCACTAGTATGGCTCACGCTCCCGTTTGTGGGGGACAGGGGTGGGGGTCCACCTGTGCAGGGGCATTGGCACATAACTGCAGGTGGGGCCCCAGGGGGGGAGTCCCTCACAACTGCCCCCCTGGGCGATATGCCTTGCCAGGGCATCCCAGATCCGTTTTGTGTAACGGTACTCCCTGGGGTTCTCGGCGTTCACGTACAGGGGCACGGGACCGGGGTGCCGGTGGAGCTCGGGGTACTCCAGGGCTGCCCCCTCGGTTTTGCAGATATTGTGGAGCACGCAGCAGGCACCGATCACCAGGGCCGAGGTCAAGACAGTGTAATCAAGGCGCCCAGCTATACTCCTCCAGCGCTCTTGAGGGCCCCGAAGGCACGCTCCACCACGGTCCGACTGGAACACATGCGGGTATTGTATAGCACCTCCGCAGGGGTCTTCGGAACAGGGTAAACCTTCATCAACCAGCAGGTGAGGGGGTAGGCAGGGTCCCCCAGAATACAGGGGGGCATCGGGACCCCCTCGATCCAGCTCATGCCCATGTCCGCGAAGTCCCCCTGGAACATCCGGGCATAGAAGGATGAGATGGTCATGATCCTGGTGTCGTGACTGCAGCTGGAGTTGCCCATGTAGATGTCTATGTCAGCTCTGGTGATCCACCACCCCCTGCAGCTGCAGGGAATAATAACCGTGCCTGTTCACATACTCCAGGGCCTCCCCGGCGGCTGGGCGGAGTATCTCTATGTGGGTGCCGTCCATGGTTCTCATGCAGTTGTGGAAACCTCCAGCCGCGAACCCCGCCATCACGGCCCCCTGGTCCACTAGCTGGATCGTTCTTTCAAGGAGTACGCCCTCCACCACCTTGCACACATTCCGTAGGATACAGGCGACAGTGCAGAGCCCCACCCTGAAGTGCTAGGACACGGACTGGCAGGAGTCGGGCGTAGCAAGGGCCCAGACCCCTATTGCCACCCGCTGGACCATGGGGATGGGGTCCCGCATGGAGATGTGCTGATGCTCCAGCCAGGGTGTGAGGAGCTCCGCTAGGTGGAGCAGGGTGCTCTTGGTCATCCTAAAGTGCACCCTCCATGCTGGCTCTTCCCAGTGGGCCTGCGCCCTAGCCCACCAAGTCTGTGGGCACTCAGCGACCCATAGGCATCTGCCTATGAGCATAGAAAGCAGGGCTGCCCGGTGCATGGTTTTTCTTGCCCAGAGGAGGCGCCTGGCAGCCCCTCGGAGCACTGTGGGCCAGGTCCAGTTCCAGCTTGCAGCCTGCCAATCCGCCCCGGAGATTCTCTGCGCCCTGAGCCGAGCACGGGCTCTCCTGCACCCATGGTGGGTCCGGAGGCCCCTTGCAGCTATCCGGGCTAGGGCAACCCGCAACCGGACGGCCAGTTGCACCTCCGCAGTCAGGAGACGCAGCTGCTCCATGTGGTTGTGGAACCACTCAGCTGCGAGCGCGAGGTACATCCAATAGACAGCTGCCCTGTCCTGCTCCATGGTGGTGGGGCCCAAGGGGGGAACAGAAACAGTTATACAGGGCCTCTGATGGCAGGACTGTCCAGGGGCGGGCCCCTAGTTGGCCATGGCCCTGCCCCCCACGGGGGGGGCCGGGGTATGCGTGCATTCAATTGGGTGCACCGGCAGGCAGCGCACCTGGCCTCACCCTTGCACGGGCGCGCGGGTCTGCATGCTCCCTGGACAGCTGCATTCCATCAGCCATCTCCACCACCACCCTGCCCCCCCCCCACTGTTTGCTACAGTATGGCCTTGGAGGTGCGATTAGCCAGACAGTGTGAGCGCTATTGTGTTCTGCAGCTGTGCCGGGTCCACACCCCATGCCTCGCTCTGTTGTGCTACAATATTGTGGTCCGCGGCTGCTTTCTCTGGCCTTGGGACCCCTCGGAGGCCCTCCTGGCCCTGGAGAGTGTGTATGCCCCCCAGGCCTTTGTGTTATTCTCCCTGTCATGCCGGACCATGGCTGACTGCCCATCCACCGGCCTGCCGCTCCCTGGCCCCCATGGGGCCCCTCATATCTGGACCTTCCGCGAGACCATGTCTCTTTGCGACCTGTGGCATGCCCCAGCCGTGCAGCTGCTCCTGGGCACCCCGGGCAGCCGTGTGGGTGACTTTGAGAGCTTAAGCTCTGGACTTCGCTACTTCAGCTATGAGGCGAGCGCTCGTGATTGCTGGCTGCATACGGAGACCCTGGGGCTGGTTCGCTTCCCTGAGAGGTGCATCCCAGACAAGCGGTGTTCGCATGTGCCCTGGTCCAGGGCTGAGACCGTTTCTGCGCTGGTTGTGTGCGGGCTGAGCACCTACACAGTGTACCTTGCTGAGGGTGGCCCTGCCTTGGCCGTGTCCTACTTTTCCTGTGTTCACGGGGCGTGTGGGTACCTGCGCACCTGTGGGGTGGTGTACCACCGGCTGCTGGAGCTGGGACATCTTCCTTGGCCCCATTCTGCTGCCTTCTGTGTGTCAGAGCCTTCCATGGCAGAGATGTTGGCCCTGTTGGGGGTGTGGTCCCATGTGGATGTCCAGATGGGTCTCTCCATGCACGATCCCTTCGAGGCGTACTACCTGATCGCCCACCACATGTCCGTTCTGGGGTAACACCGGGGCTTGATCCATTGGCCTCACCTGGTTCACCGGGTGAGGCACCCAGGCCCTGGGCCCGCAGTGGCCCCCAGCGGCAGCTTGTGACTCCCTGTGCTCCTCCCGGCCCCTCCGGTGTCCTGGCCCCATGTGGGCTCCCGCCCCAGTCTGGGGGGGTTGGTCCCCGCTGGCTGCTCCTGCCCTGATGTCTCTGCCGTGGTGTGTTCCAGCCTGCTTCGTGGGGTGTTGCTGCCCCTGCCTGTGGCCATGGGCCCCCTCCGGGCCCCACCCCCCGGTATGCCTGCACCCCTTGGCCCCCCTCCACGGTTGCCCTCCCTAGTGCCTGGGTGTGGCGCTCTGCGTGGCTTCTCCGACCCGCCCGTGTCCAGCTACCTGTCTGCACCCGCTGACGCTGCCACCTGCTGCACGGCCCCCCTCCCTCTTGGGTGCTTGTGTGACCTGGGGGTTCAGGCGCCCCTGGACTGGGCCACGGTGCTTCCACTGGGGGGGGGCATGTCCTTGGACCTGCAGCACAGCTCCGCCTGTCCTGGCTGCCCTCCATCTGCCCCTCTGTGACTGTGGGGTCTCCGTGTTCCTCCTGGACCATCTCCGCCCGGTTCGCTGTGCATTGCGGGCCCCCATCGTGCCTTGGTCCTGCCCCCCCTTTCCGAGACTGCCTGTGTTGCTGTGCAGGTGCCTATGTGGACTGTGCTTCTGTGAGCATGGGGGTTGCTTCTGCCTGTGTCCTGACCTGCCCCTTTGCGGTCCCCCCCCTTTTCCGTGTCCCCCCCTGCTCCCGTTGTGCCTTGTCTGTTTTCTGGGCACCCGTGCCCCCCTTTCTGACCTTTCCCTTGTGTGTGTGTGTGTGTGTGTGCCCGGGCATGTGCTCGTGCTGTGTCTCCGCTGTCTGTGTGCCTGCTGAATGTGGTACCTGTCAGCCTCTTCTCCCTCTTCCCACCTCCCTTCCCGTTTCCCTTGTGTGGGTGTTCCCTTTCGTGCCTTTTGGCTTCATTTGCCCTCAGGTGGCCATGTCTGTGTCCCGCCCCTTCCCGGTGGCTTCTGGGCGTTTTGACCACGGCTGGGGATTGGCATCACATCTGTTGCGCTGCCCCGATCTGTGATCTGTCGGCCCGATTCCCGGTCGTGGTCCCAGTCACGTCACGTCTGTTTGGGGCTTTTATTCACCCCGGGGGGTGGTTGTTTTGTTCACCCCCACTGGGAATCCACTGTGGTGAACTGCGTGCCCGTAACATCTGAAATAACCCAGATATGAGGTCCAGCTTACCAGAGCAGGTGGGATGGCCAGCATGGGCAGTTGGGCACCTGGGGGTTCCAGGATGTTCAGGGGAGGCCATGGTTCCCAGAGGAGGGGTCTAGGGGGCAGCTGTGGAGGAACTGGGAGGGATGAGGGCTGGAAGGGTGGCCCCACAGGCTGTTGTTGTGGGGCTATGTGGGGGAGAGGGATCCTGTGCATGAGGACAGGGAAGGGGTGCTGATGGGGAAACCAGGGTTGACCAAAGTGCTGGGGAGGGGGCACCTGCACCTGTGGAAGGGTGCCCTGGTGTTAATCAGGTGCCATCCCTCCATCCAGGCCTGGAGAGCCATGCCATGCTATGGTTCTCTCTGCAGGAGCCCCACAGTCTCCTCAATGAGGTCAAGGGCCCATGCAGAGGTCCTCTCCAGCGTGACATGGGCTGTCACCCTCTCGGCCCTGTTGAGCCGCATCCCACGGTGGAGGGTGGCAGTTTTTCACTTTTCTCACATGTGTTCAGTGCGGGACCGGTTGAGCATCACTGCTAATACATCATGGTTCCTATCCCCCTCCCCTCCTTGCACCTCCCTGGTGAGGGCAAGCTCCTCAGAGTGTACTTCAGCTAACCTTCTGGTTTCCTCCAGCAGTTCCCTCCCCAGGTCCTCTCTCTTCCTCTGGTTCCTGGCTCACATCTCCCAATTCCTCTCAACAACCCTCGCAGGACCGGGGGGGCTCATCTGTGAAAGACATGTTACCTCATTGGGTTGTGCTGCTTGCCATTTCCGTACCCTGTACCCCTAGTGATGCATCTGTTTTGCCACAGGGAGTGCCTATCCCCCTTCCATTTTTGTCCCCGTGTTGGTCGGGACCAATAGGGTGGTGTCTCCGTATTCCCAACCTATGTGTCAGACCACAGTGGTGGCCCCATATGAGCGCACCTTCACCCGGGGCCGTATTGTTGCAGCACCTCATTGTGGTCATATAACATGGTCCCTCCTCCCTTGGGACCCCACATCTGCATTCCTGTCAGGAGATGTCAACCCATGTAGTTTAGTTACCCTATTGTGGGGTCCCCAAACCCTTCCCTGTTATTCATGGTAGGTGTATTACTTGAGGGGCTACCTCTGTGGCCTGACTGCTACCCCATCACCCCAGCACCACCCATAAACCTTCCCATGTCTGTGGTGGCATACCATCGTTGTCCTGTTGGCCGGGTCTCGAGGATGCCACTGGTTCCTCCTCGACCACCTCCTCCTCCGCAACCTCCTCCCCATGAACCTCCAGGCACCCTTGAGCTGTAATGGGAATGGTGATCCATCAGTTGATCCCTGCTACCCAGCTTGGTCTCTGGTCAGTGTGCCCCCCCCTCCCACCCCCGGGCCCTGGTTGTGTTCCGACCTGGATTGCATTCCTCTGCATCCTGGGAGGCGTCCCGGGTGTCTGTATGCTCTGCATGCACCGCCCGTCCCCATGGCCTGTCACCCTGTGGGTTTTGTGGGCACATGCGGAGGGTGATGATTGTGTGAGTGGTGTCCTGGGAAACCTCCTCCCCCTGTGTGAGGGGGCTCTCTGCTCCTGCATTCTGGATAGCCTCACCAGGGGCAGAGTTCTCCCCCTGCTCCGGGGGGTCAGGCAGAGGGGGTGTTGTTAGGGCCCTCTTTCTGCCCCTGGTGAAGGCGGTGCCATGTATGCAGAAGGCAACTATATCCCCATCCATGCAGAGGAACCAGTCCAGCTCATCATGGAACTCCATTGTATGCATGGCAAGGCTTGACTTGAGATTGTTGTCCTTGATATACTTATATCTTGACCTCAAGTCCTTTTCCTGCTGCATGCACTGGGTGACATCCCTATTGTACTCCTGCCACTGCATCTCCTGGGCGATGGCTTCATAGACCTGTCTGGTTGTGCTGAACCTTTTCAGCCCCCACACACATATGAAGTCCTTGATCTCCTGCCTCAATGAGGGCTCCCCCTTTTGGGTACCACGTGTGGGGGGCCGTCCAGCTTGGCGGCTTGGGGTCCGCCCGGTAGCTGTGGTGACTAGGGCTGATGCAGCAGCAGCTGTTACCACACCGCAATTCCATTCCTAAACCTCGGCATCCCATGTTACGCCTTGCAGAATTCCGCCCTGTACCCCGCAATTCTGCGATTCTTCCGCTACAAGAATCCACAGATGCGGTATGTATGTGTTTCACCGATTTGCTGATCTTTACCGTTGTCGCATAAAATCAGCGGTCTTTTCCCACCAATTTAATATATGAGAGACAGTCATGAGCATTTATCGCGGTTCCGCGAAGGGAGTATGACTATGCAGCCGCTGCTGCGCTGTGCTGTGCTGTTACACTGTCACGCTGACTGCTGGTGCTGTGTGTGTCTCTCTGTGCCGCAATAACTGCCCATTCTTCTCAATACATACATGCATAGACAACATGTTCTAATTGGGAGTTCAAGGAATGGTGTTTTTATTTTATGGCAAATTGATCTTCTTTGTAAACGTAAATTGATCTCCAAACTAAAGTTTTTTGACCAAAACTCCTGGTGGGAGTTTAAATTGACCTGTGTATTGGCTGACCAAGTCATTTTTAACATCCTAGGACCAGCTCAGAAAGTTGAAGGAATGAAGTGTGAAGTCCATGCAGAAGAGTGTCTTACAATTCACATTCCGCACTTCCTCAGTCTAGAAGAAGTGAATTGAGCAACAGAACTCTGTTGGCGTAGTTATTAAGGTCCCTGCTTGCTATGCAATTTGTAGCTGTTATTCAGCTGGTTCAAATCCCCACTGTTACATATAACTTAATTTTTATTGTTTTTACTTTTTAAAGGAGTGTTATTGTTTGTTTTGTTAATCATAAAATTATTGCTGTGTTTGGAAAACTTTGTAATATAAATAATTTTAAAATGTTTATTTATTACATTAACCCAAGACTAACTGATTAGCGCAGCTGAGCCAGGCGGCGTGATGAGTGCTATTATGCCCCGCCCCCTAGCGCCACCGGCATTACACTCACTTGCAGTCGCCGACCGTCATCGCCAATGCCGTCACTGACTGCCCTGCCCCCACCTGTCCTTACGTGACCACCTTCCCTCTCCTGGAAACTAGAGTTCTGTAGAGTCTAGAGACACACTGGTGGGCGGCAACCAGCAACAGCCAGGGAGAGGGGTGTGTGTGTGGTGCTTTTAGCATGTTAATCTTATACTTTATCAGAGCCTTTGTATTGTGTAGTTAACAAAGGACAGTGAAATAATGCCCTAAGAGAGAGTGATTGATTTAGACAGGTCCCACTCCCTGCCCAGTGTACTTACAATCAAAGATGCACAAGGATGAGGGGAACACACAGGGAAAGACAGATACACATGTATTCCCATTTTACATATGGGGAACTGAGACTGAGAGGTTTTTACTTCTCCAAGGCCACTCAGTGATTTCCTATTTCAATTAGCCCTGGTCTCCTAGGTCCAAGTCCATCAGCCCCTTACGCATTAGAGCTTTAAAACAGTCCTTCTCGTGTGGCTCAGCGTCTCAGCTTTGGGGTGGATGTACAGAAGATTCCACCCTTTTTCTGCTCAAGTCCCTTCTAATCATCTGGCTTATAAAGTAAGTAGGCACACACACACACACACACACACACACACGCACTCCCCCATTGAAAAGACAAAATGGGTACTCCTCAGGGATACTGCAGTGCACAGCACACACTGGCTAATCCACAAATGGTAGGTTGAATAATGCATATTTGATGGGTATCCCCATTTATTTATTCAAATGCATAGTTCCCATCCCAACTATGGATGCATAGTTTCCCTCTGCACCCCTCCACCAGGCCACACATCCACCCTGATCCCTCTGCAACCATCCAGGCCATACACCTAGGCCATGCGTTTGTCGACCGCCATGAGTGTCGGTCGGATAAATATGTGTGTGTGGCCTGGGTATGTGTGTGTGTGTGTATATGTGCATATGTGTATGCCTATGCATATGTGTATGCAGAGGCATACACATACATATCTTTACTCCTCTGCATATATATATGATGTATGTGCATGTTTATATATGTGCATGTATAGATGTGTATATAATTTGCATTGTTGAATGTATTGGAAAAATACAATTTTTTGTAAAATATATTTATTCATTAACAAGTAATTTTTATTTTAATTAAAGATTCACAACCAGGTATAAAACTAAAAAAAAGTTATATACTAATACAAAATTGACTAAAAATAAATATTACTATATAAAGAAATTATTTTTTTAAATAACTGTTTAAAACCAGTAGAAAAATATAACATTGTAAGAAAATAAATATAATAAACTCTTAAATTTTTAAAAAAGAGTTCCCTTCCACTTCCCTGTTTAATCCGGGATCAAAATTATGAAGGGCTCCTGCTCAACCGCGGACGCATCCTGTCTTGAAGCAGGCTCCAGCCTTTCAAGAACTCGCCTCATTAGGGGTCGCAGGACTCGCATCTCCTCCCTCCAGACCTCGTGGTCTTGCTTAAGTCTTTCAACTAGGGGGGGAAAAAAACTAAACATTATCAAACACTGCAGAAGAGACATTATACTAGTACCGCCTACTAAGGTCCACGTCCATGAAGCACGCCTTTCATACTCACCCAGCCGGTCCTGGAGAAGTGCCAGTCCTCGCAGCACCATCGCTATGGTGTCCAGCCACTCGATGGCATACACTGCACAGCGCCAAAGCGCTTCCCCTGTTGAAGAGAATTAAATTCCTGTTACCCAATAAACAATAAGAAAGTCTGCCACAGTCAACATGAACAGACTTGAAATTTAAACTCAAGTACAGCCATTGAGAAAGCCAACCTTGACTCCAGGAAAGCCATTGTCACTGTTGGCAAATTTCATACCAACTTAAAAGCAACACTGAACAGCAGAACTTTGTTGTCATAGTTGTTAATGTCCCTGCTTCCTATACAATTTGTAGCTGTCATTCTGCAGGTTCAAATCCCTGTTCTGTTTAAATTTTTAAAAAAATAAAAAAAATTATTTTTACATTAGTGTTATTGTTTTGTAATAATACAATTATTGCTGTGTTGTGTTGCTCACGACATACTTTCTATGCCCCAAAATATGCTTTATTATTACATTAACCTATAACAAAGATTCACATATCCGGGGAGAAACTTTAAGCATGCTGCGTCACTGCTAGGCAACGAGCAACAACGCCAACCTGGGAGGAAGATTTAAACTGGGTGAGCACACAGCACAGCACCGGGATGTGGCATGATGGAGCCAGGCGGGAGGGAGAGGAGAGCAGAGGCAGGCAAGAGAGGAATGGAGGAGGAGAATGAGAAGGAGGAGGTGGCAGCGGGTTCAGCACTGACAGCACCACTTGCAGCCTTTTACCCCCGCCTAGGCAGGGCGGCACAGATGCGCTTCACGGTCCCGGTCCCACAGCGTTCACATAGAGTGGCACCGAGTCTGACTCCTGCCTGTGCCCGGGCGTGTGATGACACTCAAGCAGCTGCATTACTGCTGTCTGTCTGTCATCACCTCTCCCACCCCTCTGTGTTGGTTGCCAGTTGGGTTGGGTGTACTCCCTCGCCTTGCGTGTCGCGTCCTTGGTCTCTGTGTTGAATGCCCTCCTGTATGTGTGCTCTGCTCGGTTCAGCAGCTGTGCTTTCTGCATTCCATGCCTCGATTGTTCTTATTTACAATGTTGTGGCTGCCAGCCGGTGGCCTTATTGCCTGTCCTTGGAGCTGCACCATCCCCTCCCATCTCTCCAGGGCTTGCGGAGTGGAGTCCTGCTTCCCTTACAGTTAGTATCAGGTGTGTGCTGCTGCTGGACCGTCCATGGCTGAATGCTACTCTTCCCCAGGGCTAGGGGGCATAGCAACCCATAGCTGGAGCTTCCCCGAGACAATGGCCCTGTTTGACCTTTGGCATTCCCCAGCCATGCAATTGCTTGCCAACTGCCTGGACAGCTGCACAGGTGCCTATGTGAGTCTGAGTTCTGGGCTCTGCTACTTTGGGTATGAGTTGAGTGCCCGCAACTGCCAGCTGCATGCAGAGACACTGGGCCTCCATCCCTTTCCTGATGGTTGCATCCTGGAAATGATGTGCTCATATGTGGTGTGGTCCATAGCAGGGACTGTGTCCGCTCTGTATGTGTGCAACATGTCCTCCTTCACAGCCTGTCTGGTGGAGGGGGGCCCTTCCCTGGCCGTGTCCTTCTTTGGCTCTGTCCACGGGGCCTGTGGGTACCAGCGGTCACGTGGTGTGGCCTATCACCGCCTGTTGGAGCTGGGTCACCTTCCATGGCTCCCAGCTGCCGACTATGTCTTGCCAGAGCCCACCACGGCAGAGCTGACAGCGCTGGCTGGTGTGTGCTCTCGATCCGATGTGCAGGTGGGGCTGGCAATGCCGGATCCCTTTGAGGCATACTACCTGGTCGCACACTACATGTCTGAGCTGGGATACCCTCGGGGGCATGCTGCAGTGGCCCCACTATGTGCACCTGGTGGGCCACCCGACCCCTGGCCCCTTCTTGGCCCCCTGTAGCTTGCTGTGCCTGTGAGGCCCCGGTGCCTTCCATGCCCTCGGTGTGGCTGGCCCCACTGTGTGCTTCCGCCTCCGCCCTGTCGCTGTGGCTGCCCGCCTCCTCCATGATGTCCACTCCATGGCTTCCTCCAGTGCTTCCCTATCCCTACTACAGCTGTGATTCCTCCTGTGCCCGTGCCGGTGCCACCCCCTACCAACCACCCGTGGGTGACTCTGTGATCATGGGTCCTTATCATGTTCCTCCCCACCCCCTGACGAGACCGAGAGTTGTTTGATTTCAAACTTATTTGATTACTGCACTGCACTGAAGAACCATTCAATAAATAATAATTCATTTTTATTAGTCTGTCTGTTTTCAAACTTTTTTCTTTTTCCAACTCAAACATTTTATTGGTTCAGCAGATTTTGCTATTCACAATACAAAAACATAAATCATTTTACGATTCATATTTCTAAAAACATAAAAACTGAGGGGTAAATTAAGTAACAGATCCCAAGAATCATCTTTGGTTAAATAATTTGAGCTATTCAGCTCATCCTTTTATTTTCCCTCTCCGCAATTAATAAAAACATTGCCACTGCTTTGATTTGTGCTTTGTCTGTTAAAGTTAATATCTCCTCAAAAGTCTTTGGCTGTTTTACAAACAACTTGAATTTGAACTTGCCAGCCATCCAGTGGTGCAGTACCAGTTGAGGCGAGTTAAGTGGACTGAAGTTGAATGTTATTGTGAAGTGTCCGAGTACCCTGCCCCTACCTCAAACAGTTAGGAGGAAACTGTTTGTTCACTACTAGTAGCCAGGTAGCTAGCCAAACATCCCCTCCCCCACCCTCCGGGCAAGCCTGAGCTGAGTGAATGACTCACAGACACATAATACTCAGCCTAAAAAGCTGGCCCAGGGGAGTAGCCCAGCTGCAGTGTATGTTATCTTAACAACACATCTCTGACTTTGAGTATGTGGGGCAAGGTATGTTTCAGAATGAGGAATGACTCTCAGTCATTCCTCATTCCTGTGAGTGGAATGGGCCTGCATAAGTGTGGTGTGTGGAATGGATTTCAAAGTCCTTGCCACCCACCCACCCACCTAAGGTGGGCAACCCTCCAGAGACCACTTTCTAAATTTATTTCAAAGCTCAACACAACGTGTCCTTTTTTTTTTTTAGTTTTAGCTTGCTGTAATGGAATGTCAATGTTACACTCATTGCTTCGTTTCTTGTCTTCCTGGCTACCCCTAGTTTAGCTGGAATCCAAAGACCAGTCCTCTCTCAGCCCCCCAAAGTGAGTAAGGATTGAGAATTGCTACTGTTCTTCTAAGATGATCTAATGTGTCATTAAAAGCATCTTAATAAAATGCCTCAACAGCTGGCTTCAGTTTTGCCAAGTTACTGTTTTGTTACCAAAACATCTTCACAAGGGACAACTATAAGCACTGCATCCTTGTGTCTTCCTCTGTTTTGGGAAGAGACTTATATGTCCAACAAAGAAGTCTGATACGTTGTGTAGGTCAGCCTAAAAAGGCTGGACGGGGGAGGGGGGGGAGTAGCCAAGCTGCAGAAGCCATGCCCCGCCTGTAGCAGCAGTCACCAATCCTGGCCGATGGGTTAATGGTTAAGTTTCTCTCCCTTGACAACTGCGACCTGTCTGTAATTGCATTCAAATCCCATTGTTGCATTTTTTCCTTTTTTTTTTTTTAAAACTGTAAAAGCAGTGTACAGTCACAAGATGTCTTTCTATGGCTATTAGACAATTACAGTCACCAAGTTAAGGTGTTTCATTGCACAAAATACTGATAATAGTCGTGCTTTGGCTGACGTGTGTGGGTGCGCCTGTGGCGCTGCCCGAGATTTGCCATGCTCATAGTCCCAGGAGAGAGTCTATGCAGCTTGTAAATTGAACTCTCCGAGTGCCCTGCCCCCACCTCAAAGAGTTAGGAAACTTTTCATAAATAGTTAGTAGTACCTAGCCGCAGGGTAGTTAGCTAGCCAACCTTCCCCTCCCCGCCCCCTCTCCTACCAAGCCTGTTTTACAACTTGCAAAGCCATCCAGTGTGCTGCAGTAAGTGTAGGGAGTTGAGACTGGGCTGGGACTGGGATTGGACGTGAACAGAATTTCACAGCACCTAGTTCCTAAAGCTTGACTGTGGTGCAGGGTGAACCTTAGAAACCGAGAATTGGCCCTGAAATTAGAAGCACAAAATCTGCCCCAATTACACACATCCCTGCACAAAGTTGGAAATTATAATTGACTCCCCGTCCTTTTTCCCACACCCACCCCAGCCGGGAGAGTGATTTGATTTCAAACTTGCACTCTAGTGCAGTATGTTGGTTGGGAGGGACTGGGAGGGACTGAGTGAACACATGAACTTCCCTGCCCCCACCTCAAAGATTTAGGAAACTACAATTGACTCCCCGTCCCATCCCCCTCCCCCCCTGCGGAGAGCCTGATTTGATTTCAAAGTTGCTCTCCTCCAGTGCAGTTGCTTCATTGGCAGGAGGGACTTGGAGGAGGGACGGAGTGAACAAATGAACTATGAGTTCATGTTTGGGTCTCCCAAACTTGTGCTCCGTCCAGTGCAGTTTGTTAAACTTTGGAGGGTAGGTTAGGGACTCGGGAGGGAAGTGCATGGAGGGAGATCAATGTTACACAATGAAAGGGCGATTATATTATAATTTTTGTTTTTCATAATGTATGTTACTGTCTGTATCCCTTTTTAACCACATAAATCTAGCTTATTCTTTCTAAACCATGGTGCCATTCATGAACCATCCAAAAAATTACAATTTGCAGCTGTCAATATCATTTGGCCTGAGTTTGGACTCAGGGGACTGTGGGAGGGATAGAGTGTAGCACATGAAGCCCAGTAGGTTGGTTTGGACTGGACTCAGGACTTGCTCTGTAGCATAGCGGTTTACGTTCTCTGTTGCAATCCTGAATTTTTTGTTCTGGCGGTTCTAATCTGCAGTGACCCGTTTTACTTTTATAAACAAATGTTTTATGTTGCACGGTAAGCTAAAATGATGTAACTG
>QEPC01006987.1:1006574-1024833 GCA_003113815.1 Sphenodon punctatus
TTCACAATGCTGGAAATGGGGTGCTTTTGAGATCCCGAGATGTACCTGTGAGTCTGGTGATTCATGGGCCTTGAAATTCCCCCCCCAACACACACACACACACACACACATGCAGTAGAGAGCAAAAATACTCCTCCAGAAGGGACTTCTGAAGCAGGTATTAGGGTCCCTCCAACATACATGTAGCAAGTCCTTTCTTTCTGAAGCAGTGTTCTTAACCTCTGCTGTGTGTGTGTGTGTCTTTGATAAAACTGCTTGTAAGTGAGGTTTAAGGTTGTCTGCCTGCTTTTAAACCTGCCTAACCTAACTGAAATTGCTTGATTATGTAATGTAATGTCCATCCAACATTAACCCTTGGAACTCCTTGCTGCTGGATTATGCCACCTACCATTGCCCTGGCTCTGCCTACCATTGCCCTGGCTCTGCCTACCAGCTTCACCGCTGGTGGGCCATACAGCCTTACTTCCCCTCCAACCTCAACACCCACCAGCCGCCCCTGGTGGGAAGTGATCCTGTAGCTGGGACCTGCACTCCAGGTGATGCGTTATCCTCTCACACTGAGGATATTTCTCCAGAGGTGGGTGCCCAGAAAGGTGGGAATAGGACAGCTGTGGTAGTTGGGTATTTGATTATTAGGAATGTAGACAGCTGGGTTGCTGGTGGTCATGAGGATCACATGGTAACTTGCCATCCTGGTGCGAAGGTTGTGGACCTCACATGACACATAGACAGAATCCTAGGGAGTGCTAGGGAGAAGCCTGTTGTCATGGTCCATGTGGGCACCAATGACATAGGTAGATGTAAGAGGGAGGTTCTGGAGGCCAAATTTAGGCTGCTAAGTAGTAGAATGAAGTCCAGAACCTCCAGGGTAGCATTCTTGGAAGAGCTTCCCATTCCACTCGCAGGACCCCAGAGGCAGGCTGAGCTCCAGAGTCTCAATGCATGGATGAGACATTGGTGCAAGGAGGAAGCCTTTAGTTTCGTTAGGAACTGGGGAGCGTTCTGTGGAAAGGAGAGTCTATACAAATGGGATTGGCTCACCTTAACCAGAATGGAACCCGGCTGCTGGCACTAAAAATTAAAAATGTGATAGAGCAGTCTTTAAACTAGAACCTGGGGCTAAGCCGATGGGCACTGTGGACTGCACGGTTCAGGCTGTGGCATCTCAAAAGGATGTTACTTTAGAGGAAGTAGAGTATCTTAAGATTGAGAATAAGATAAATGGCAGGGGATTTCAGGTGGAACACGTGGGAGAACAGACAGATAATGATTCCAGAGCGCCTGTTTCAGTTACCTATAATGTTCCCATTAAGAAGAAGAATAAATAGAATACATTTAAGTGTCTATATGCTAATGCTAGAAGTCTAAAAAGTAAGATGGGAGAATTAGAATTTATAGCAATAAATGAAGATCTAGACATTATAGGCATCACAGAGACCTGGTGGGATGAGGATAACCAATGGGACACTGTAATACCAGGGTACAAGATATATCGAAAGGACAGAGGAGATCGTGTTGGTGGTGGGGTGGCTCTGTATGTTAAGAACAGCATTGAGGCAAGTAGAATAATAATTTTGCAGGATGCAAACTGTTCCCTCGAACCCCTATGGATTGAAATTCCAGGTATCAAGCAGAAGAGTATAGCAGTGGGGCTATACTATTGCCCCCCTGACCAGAATAGAGAGACTGATTATGTAATGCTAACAGAGATTAAACGGACTACTAAAACTGGGAACGTAATAATAATGGTTGACATCAACAACCCCAATATTGACTGGGTGAATGCCTCCTTGGAGTGGGATGTAGAGGTAAAATTTCTGGATGCCATAAATGACTGCTTTTTAGAGCAATTGATTCCGGAACCAATGAGGGGAGGAGCTACTTTAGATCTAGTCCTAAGTGGCACACAGGAACTAGTGCAAAGAGTAACTGTGGCCAAGCCATTAGGCAATAGTGATTATAATATAATCAAATTTGACATAGTTGCTGGAGGGAGAAAGTTAATTAAAAGTACAGCACTGACTTTTAACTTTAAAGAAGGAGACTATGCCAAAATGAGGAAGCTAGTTAAAAAGAAACTAAAAAGCACAGTTGAAAGGACTACATGTTTGCAAGAGGCATGGAGGCTGTTGAAAAGCACCATCTTGAAAGCCCAGATTACATGCATCCCACAAGTTTAAAAAGGTAGCATGGTTTAATGGCAAAGAGTCAGCATGGATTTAGCAAAGGGAAGTCATGCCTCACTAATCTCTTGGAATTCTTTGAGGGTGTAAACAAGCATGTGGACAGGGGAGACCCAACAGATATAGTGTACCTGAATTTCCAGAAAGCTTTTGATAAGGTCCCACATATATGACTCTTGAGAAAATTAAAAAGTCATGGGATAGGAGGTAGTGTTTTGCTATGGATTGATAACTGGTTAAAGGATAGGAAGCAAGGAGTGGGACTAAATGGCCAGTTTTCACAATGGAGGGATGTAAAAAGTGATCTGTACTGGGACCATTTCTTTTCAATGTATTCATTAACGATGTGGGAAAGGGTGTTAAGAGTGAGGTGATCAAATTTGCAGAGGACACCAAGTTATTCAGAGTAATCAGAAAATGAGCAGACTGTGAGGAGCTGAAGCAAGATCTTACAAGACTGGGTGCCTGGGCATCTAAATGGCAAAAGAGATTTAATGTGGACAAGTGCAAAGTGATGCACATTGGGAAAAATAATCCCAATTATGAGTACACAATGCTGGGTACTAAGCTAGGAGTTACCACTAAGGAAAAGGATCTGGAAGTGATTGTGGATAATACACTGAAATCCTCAGCCCAGTGTGCCGCAGCGGTCAAAAAACAATAGAATGTTAGGAATTATTCGCAAGAGAATAGAGAATAAAACTGAGGATGTCATAATGCCTCTATACAAATCAATGGTGCGACCGCACCTTGAATATTGTGTGCAGTTCTGGTTGCCCCATCTCAAAAAAGCCATGGCTGAACTAGAAAAGGTACAGAGAAGGGCAACAAAAATGATCCAGGGTATGGAACAGCACCCGTATGAGAAGAGGCTTGATAGGTTGGAGTGCTACAGCTTGGAGAAGAGATGGTGGAGAGGAGATATGATAGAGGTCTATAAAATCATGAGTGGTGTGGAACTTGTAAACAGGGAATGGTTATTTACCCTCTCAACTAGTACTAAAACTGGGGGACACTCCATGAAACTCACAGGTTGCAGAGTAAAAACAAACAAAAGAAAGTATTTTTTCACTCAGCGTACAATTAGGTTTTGGAATTTACTGCCAGAGGAGGTGATCAAGGCCAGCAGTATAGCTGAGTTTAAAAGAGGTTTAGACAAGTGTCTGGAAGATAGGTCCATTAGCAGCTATTAGCCAGATAGGACTGGGGAACAAAAGCCTTTACTGTTGGGAGCCTGGGGATGACCCACAGGGAATGGATAGCATGGTGACCTGTTGGGTGCTTCTCCCAGGCCCCCGTGATTGGCCACTGTCCGAGACAGGATGCTGGGCTCTCTGGACCATTGGTCTGACCCAGTATGGCACTTCTTATGTTCTTATGTGCTGAAACAGATGCCCACAAAAATAGGTGTGCCTGCTGCATTCAAGGTACCTGATTTGACTCAAAAATTTCAGATACTTTTCGGTACCTAGAATTGTGTTCAAAATACCAACATACTGAATACTGTTTTCATCCCAAATTTTCAATTTCTGGTCCCTTAATTTTTGGCGTCTGGCTCCAGATTTTGGAAATTTTGGGAGGTGTTTGTGGGTATTTTGGATAAATTGGGGCACTTGAAACCTGGAAAGAAACATTTTGGTTTTCAGCTACTCAAACAGTGTTCAGGTATCAATTTGGACACCAGAAATGGTACCCAAATTTGCAGGTATTGCCAGCAGGTTCCCAATCAGGTGGTACTTGTTTTGGCTCTGGTACCTGATCCATTGGGTTGGGGAAGTCAAAGGCATTCAGATGCAGTACTGGGCTGCCCACATCACTCAGTTGTGCACCTAAACTGCTGTGCTTTAACCTGATGGGCCACATGGTTTGGGACAGACAATGGGCCCAATCCTAAACTGATGTATGCATGCACACACATGTTGCACATGGTTTGCATGCATGTCAGAGTTCCTGTACCGGGGTTGCGCACAGGTTGCTCATGCATTGCACATGTACTTTTTTGCACAGTTCCTAGGGTTTTGGACTGGGCCCACTGACTTTGTATTTTGTTTACTTCATTTCAGTATTTCATTTTCAGTGCGTCATACACTTCAACAGTATTATTTAGTGCTATTACATACCATACTGTTGCACATTGTGCTAACAGAAGTGTCACAATCGCACTTGTGCATAACAGTGTGCACTTATAGTAATGGCACATAATTACACTCATGCAGAAAGGTATGGCATGCAATAGTGGGTAAACAAACGTAACAGCAGACCAGTTTGGCCCAATGTGGCACATTTGTGCATGGACCCTGCCTACACATGTGTCATGTGCAGGCTCTGTCAGATGTTCACCCCAGGGTATCCTGGGTCATGCTGGTGGCTAGTTCAGACTGTGATCCCTGAAAACTCTGGGATCATAGCCTGAGCTAAGGTCTGCTCCAATCTGGTCAAAGCGAGCCACCCCAGATCTTCATGTGTGTATCCAGGCCAGTCTCCCAGCCTGGGCCAGCTCCGCCTTGACAGGCAGCCATAACTGGCTGTCATTGGATTCCATGGCTGCCTGTCATGGTGGGGGGTGGGAGCAAAGGGCGCAGCATGGGAGTGGGGACAGCTGGCCACACATTCCCGGGTCAGCTGAACTGCCTGTTCCAGGTCATCACATGTTGTAGCAGGGACCAGTCCTGTGGGACTGCTGCCCCTTTAAGAAGGGGGCTGTGTGGGCCAGGCATAGGGCTGGGCACATGCGCATGGGCCTGGGAGAGCCAGCCAATAGCTATGATCAACCTGTGGGGAGAACAGGTTGATAACGCCAGGGACAAAGTGGGCAGGACACTGGCTCTTTAAAGTTGAGGAAAAGACATCTGGTCATGCCCACTCTGCTGGGATATAAGGAGAGCAAGGCAGAGAGGAGAGGAGTCTCTGCTAGGGAATGGAGCAGCACATCTCCTTGAAGAAGCCTTCCTGCTCTACGCTTTCTGAGGTACTGAAGGTTGGAGAACCAGAGGGACCTAGGCAACTGGGAGAGGCTGTGCCCAGGGGGGAGCCTCTTGCCTGGGGAAGACTTGGCCAGAGCCTGCAGGCTTAGAGGCCTGGCTGGCTGGACTTTGGGGGTTGATGGTCTGTGTTGCTCCTGAGCGTGGAGAGACTGACCTGGGCCTGCAGAGTGAAGGCGGATGAGCTGGCAGCCCCAGATATTGTGTACATGAGACTGTATGAATAAAGACTGTGAACTGGATACCCTCTGGACTGTGCATGATGTCCTAGATGAGGGTACCCCACTGTCTCAGAGGGGTTTTCAGCTGAGGCTTGGGCTGAAATGGCGTAGCAGGGGGTGACCTAATTCCCCAGAGTGTGACCCCAGTGCCCTGTGTGGCCCTGGGAGACCCCCTGCTACACATGTGCTTTCACCCTGTGTGGCAAGTGCCACCAAAAAGAACAAAGTGCCAAAAATGAAATACTGAAGTTATCAAAATGAATGTTCGTTTCTGTAAATGATGCAGGAAGTGAATAAAGTTTTGTATCTGCTTCATTAAAGCAGATGAAAATATACCAGTTTTGTCAAATTCGATATTTATAAGGGATATTCCTTTCAGCTCAAGTCTAAGCTAGACAAAAATGTAGCCTAAATCTATTAAGGAAATTGAATTAAGCAAAGTCAAACTAGACAAAAATCGGAAGTATCAGCATCAAAGGAACAAAAGTCAACCTGGAACTAAAGACAAAGTTCTCAAAGGGTGGTGAGAATCTGAATTTGCATAGTCATTAAAGAAAACAAACACTCAAATTGGTTTTCCGAATGCAAAAGTCATGATTCATGGCAAAGCCACAATAGGGAGCAGTTAGACAGGGCCACTTAAGGATCCTGACAGGATTAGAGGCAGGGAACCAGGCAACAAGGAAACTAGATAACCATAACATCCCTTGATTTCCTGTTCCAGCTGAGTCCTCTTTTAGCTTTGGGAAGCCAATGGGAAAGCAGGAGTCACATCAGCCAAACAGGAGCCAGAGAATGAAACCATGCTAATCTTATTCTGCAGACAGCTCCTCAGTAGGATAATTCTAGTTAGGGTTCCTGCCCTGAACCCTAAACTGCTTAGTTTTAAGACCAGCAGGTATGGTTATCCTCCCTCTTAGTTTGTGTGGGTAAGCTCTGTCAGTGAGTAGTTGCAGGGGTAGGCCCGCAGCGTCAGAGCACTTCATCAATTACTCACCTGGGGCTAGCTCTGAAATGGTTAACAGGGAGTCCAGAGAGTGGAGATATAACATTACCAGAAGTGGGCATGTCACATGATCTGGGCTGGGGCTATATAGAGGGTGTTAGCCATGCCCTGGAAAGGAGTCTTAGCTTGGAGATAGCAGGGTAAGGTGCTCCAAGGCTGCACTTGAGGATGGGCAAGGAGTTTAGGAAGATCCTGGAGGGCAGGGTCTTAGGTCAGCAGTGAAGGCCTAAAGTCCTCAGAGGTGTCCAGAGAGAGCAAGGGGCGTGGGAGACCTCTAGTCAAAGTGGGGTAGCCCCTTGTGCATGACAGGTGGAAGAGTTGGTGGCCCACCCAGACTAAGGGGGGTATATAGTTAACAGCAAGAGTTAATGTGGGACCTGCAGAGAGTCAGTGATGAGGCTGGTGAGTTCCACCTGCATCCTGAAGGCTTGTCCAAGGATGTGGGCCTAGAGTGGAGGGCTACCACAGGGCAAGTGATCCTGGAGGGGAGCAGGGGATGGTAGCCAACTCCGTCCCCAATGGAGGCGGCTAAAAGACAAACACAGTACCATCTAAGTAGCCAGTTGCCTGGAAAAGGGGACGCAAGGCAAAGGGGATTATCCAGGCAGTGGGGCCCAAGGGTTAGAGTGGGACCAAAAGTGGGCATAGGCCAAAATCCAAGAGAAGAGCAAGAGGTGGTAGCCCAGGCAAAGGGGGCTAGGGCCAATTACCAGCACAGGCCCAAAGGTAGTGGGACCTTATAAAATCCTTGAGAGGAGAAGGGAAGACCAAGGAGACCCAAGTAATAATAGAACCCCAGAGGAGAAAGGTTCAAGGGGAGATTCAGAGCTGGGACTAGACACTCTTACAAGGCCGCTTTTAATGTGCGCAGCGCACACGTGGCATAAAATCATGCTGCATGTAAAATTCCCACATGTGGGGTTTAGATGCAACATTTCACATGTTAAAGCCAGTCGCGCGTTCTTTTAAAACTGTGAATTAAATACCTTGACACTGAGGTGTGATTCTATGCCATGTGTGCGCCGCACATGGCTAAAAGCGGTTTTAGTGTAGGACAGTAGCTCTTGAAGGCCACGAAGGGCTGAAGTGTGGGGCTTCCTTTGAGCACAAGGAGTCACTCAACCAGGTATCCCAGAGACTCCAGGAGTAAGTAAGACAGGAGGTGCCTAGAGTAGAGAAGGTGACACACCCAGTTATACATCATGGGACTAGGGTGCAAACGCCCCGGCACCCACAGTAGAAGCTGGGAGAGTGTCACCTACTGCCCAGATGGGGAAACATGGAGGAAACCTAACCTGCAGAAAGAACACAGTGCAGAATATGATCTGATCTATCCCTCCAGAAAGGGAAACAAACATGGATTGTGTATGAACTTGCTCAGGCGGAGGCCAGAGCACCATAGCTGAAACAACCCATCACAAGGAGTTAATTCCATGAAGAGCAACATATCTGACCAGTGATGGAGATGCCCACAAACCAGAGGAACAGTGAGTGCCACTAGAAAAGAGAACACCTCCTGCAAAGATGGAAAACAACTGAGCAGAAACCTGTGAGTGGCACTGGTCCTGAAGGTACTTGCGATCAGGCTGGGCCATTGCGCACCACAGTTTGACACAGAAATTCTAGGTCAACTGAGAGGCTGCAAGAAAAGTCATGATTCTCTGGGTGAAACCGGGACTTCAGGAGGTGCCAAGGAGTAGGGCCACATCACAAGAACCTGTGGTCATGATCTATGCACAGCACTGTGACATCACAGTGCTCGTGAAAAGGTATTACCATGCCACAAAGAGTGGGATCATCCCTTTGCCCTGCCCACTCTGGTGTGTCCACCCCCTCCATGTTAAAGCCTGGGAGAAGGAGGCAAACCTACCAGCAGGTCTCTTGTAAAACTGAAATTGATCAGCTGTTTCAGCAGAGACAGAGCAGCCTCTGGAAATCCAGCATGGCAAACGTGCTGTGCCAAATCCCCGCCCTACACCCCACCCTGATCTGATCTCATTTCCCATTTATTTCCAAACTAATAACAAAGTTGCATCCAGAAGATTTTTAACCAAGTATCTAATAGGAAGCTGAGTTAAAAGTGAAACGAGGGTCCGAGGGGTGAAGAGGAAAGGAATTATGGGTAACCACAACCACAACCCTGGATGAACGTATCTTGATAAAATGGAAGGAAAGGCCCTTCCCTTCCTCTAGGTCCTCTGAAAAACCTTCTTGGGGAGGAGTTTGTGGTCAAGTACTCTGTAATGTCTCCATGCACATTTTGGGAAGGAGATTTAATGACATTTAAAAGTTGCCTCAGTCGGCTGTCTGTAGCCAAGAAGCAGAGTGCTGAAAGCAAGGCAACGCTAAGACATACAGGCTTGCTCTTTAGTCAGAGCTCATGGGAACGACCAGCTAATGAACAAAATGATTAAAAACTTCCCCCTGTATTAAAACAGGGAGAGAACGGTTAAGGAAGAACGTACCTGGAAGACAGCAACAAGGTAAGGAGATGGATGGGGAACCCAAGTGTTAGCTGGACCATGGGTGTACGTGTGTGGGGGGATGGGTAGGGGGTACCTCCCTGCTTCCATCATTGGATGTTTTTCAGACCGACAGGGATCGGCCCAGAGCAGCTGAGAGAGTGCCCCAAGGAGAAGTTGCACACCCACATAAGTTTGTCAGCCTTCACGCAGACAGTCCTGCTTGCGGGTGAACTGTGTGTCCAGGCAGCAGCACACATCCCCCCTGCCCCAGGAAAGCCCTGGGTCAAGAATACACAGAGAGATGGGCTCGGCCAACCCCCTCTACTGGCTCAGGCCACTTAGAGCTGAAATGAAAAATCTCTGCAAGTGCTGTTTCCGATGGAAACAGTTCTTTCACTTTCATTCATGCAAGGATGAAATCTACCAGCATTTTGAACATTTTCTGTTATTTTCCACTGTTTTCCACCACTCCGGTAATTTCTGATAATTTCTGTATTTTTCAGCAATTTCCGGTATTTTCAGCAATTTCCGGTATTATTGGTAATTACTAGAAATTACTGAAAATTACGGGGAAATGATGGGAAATTGTGGGCACCGATATCAAGGGGGCCAGAAGTGCGGAGTTGGGAAATACCAATCAATCACCGAAAGTGCTCCCAAAGGCCAATATTTCCTGATGGAATGAGAGCACCTGATCTCACTTCAGCCCTCACTACCCCACGCCCCACCCAGGAGCCCCCCCCCTTACCAGGAGCTGCAGCTATGGCAACCATGGCATTAGGATGGGGCAGCACCCATTAACCTCTTACCACCCACAGCCCTGGAAGCCAGGCCAACCCCCAGGGTGGCAGAACAGGGTGGACAAACACCAGCCCCCGGGACCCTGTGACACTGACACAATGCTGCTATCCGGGAGCAAAAGGCAGGTTTAATTAAGCAGCCAGAATGAACAGGGCAAAAGGGAAGGGAGGATGGAGTGGCACAGCCGAAAGGCCCAGAGAGCAGACATTTCAGGTCGAGAGCTGGTGGGCACTGCTTCTCCTCCATCCCCCTGTGGCTTCTGCAGGTACCGGCATGCATTCTCCCTCCAGGATTCCTGTGTGAAGCCAATGCGTGTTTGGATTTAAGCACATACGCCAAATGACTGAAATTTGGTGCAGACAATGCACATGTCAAGACAGCCACAGGATTAAATCAGGCAGGCTGAGGAGCCAGTCAGGGCTGAAGAGAGCCAAACAAAGAACAGGCTTGGGAACAAGACAGGTCAGGTCAGACAGACAGCACAAGAACAGCCTCATGCTAGGCAACAGGAACAGGAAGTAAAGCAGTGCTCCATCCACTTTCCCACTGACACTGGGTTGCCAGATAACTGTGTAAGGGCCAAATAGGAGGCAGTGAGGAGGTGGGATGGAACTAGCTGAGGCTGAGAGCCTAACAGGCCAGAGCCAGGGTGTAATGGTGGTGGTGTCACCTCGCCAGAATACCCAGGATGCTTGTCTGAGGTCACTGACAGGAGTGTACACCTTTGTCTCTCTCCATCGCACATGTCCATACAGCCTTGTGTGATTCTTGCCCCTGCTGCTCATATAACTGAGGGCTAAAGGAAGAAGCCCAAGGCTGTAAGGCTGTGGCTGGAGAACAGGCACATTCTTGACGGAGCATGGGTCAACCTGGATAGACAGCACATTCTTCATTGGTAGGGTTAGCAGAGGCATGGTCAAGGCAGAGCATGGGTTAATTCAGGTAGGCAGTTAGTATAGACTTAAGCAGGAGGGATGGGTGAACAGAACCGAGTTCGGAAATTCGGTTTGATTCAAAAATCGAGTTCAGTTCGGAAGTTTGGTTCGGTCGACCAAACTGGTCGAGTTTGGTCTGAACTCCGAACTTTCGAACCACGTTTGCCCATCCCTATTCAGCAGTCATAGAGTGAGGTAAGTCACAGACAGGATGGAAAGGAGATGGGTAGGAAGGAGCAAGGTAGAGTACGGGGAGGCGAGTTGGTAAGCTGGTGAGTGCTAGTTCAGTTTATGTAGGAGGAAGTGCTAGACACATACTGTCCCACCCCATGGTTCCTGGAGCTGCCTCTGATTGGCCATGCCCCACAACTGTCTCTGTGGTAAGTCGGCTGGTTCCACCTGCAAACCAGCACTGCCCTGATTGGAGGATTGCTACTACTAACAATTTCTATAGCGCTACTAGGCGTATGTAGCACTTTACAGTCACAGATTTTCAAAGACAGCGGGTTTACAATCTAAGATGGACAAGAGTAAGGGGAAAACAGGGACAGACAGACACACATATATCCTTTTAAAAAAAAAACAGATGGGGAACTGAGGCTGAGAAATTGTGACTTGCCCAAGGCCACCCAGTAAGTTCATGGCAAGGGCAGGATTTGAACCCTGGCTTTCCATATCCAAGCAAGCGGTTGCTGGCAAAGTGCTGGTACAGGGCTTGGAGATATGGATGACAAAGCTTTTCCTTTTATGGCCAATGAGCCCAGGATTTCCTACATAGGGTTGCTGTGGCCACACCCCTTAATCGTGTCCCTTGTCCCTTGCTCCATTCAGCTTCTTGATTGGCTTCCTGTCAGATAAAGGCTGGCCAGCAGCATGATGAAGCTGAGTAGATTCCTATTTATACCTAATCTCTGCTCTGCTCTGCAACTGTTTGGTCCTGTTCAAAATCTGCCCTTACATGTTTGAACTTCTTCCCCCCCCCCCCCCCCGATCTTGCATTATTTCCTGGATCTGGCCCTGCAGCACTTTCAGCCCTGAGCAGTAGGGATGAGACTATCGGCAAATTATCAGTTACCGGTTTTATTGGTATCAGATTAATCCAATATTGGATTTATCAGTATCGGCATATCGTTTTTTTAACATTGTCAATTTTTTGGATCTTTAACATGGCAGCCATTGTTAAAATGGCCACAATGTTAAAGATCCAAAAAATAGGCAATGTTAATTAAAAAAAGATATGCCGATACTGATATTATCGGTATTATCAGATTAATCCAATATTGCCAGTTATCGACATTATCGGATTAATCCAATACCAATACTCCCATCCCTAGGGGGGCAGAGTTCCCTGAAAGTGGAATAGAGTGTAAGAGGACCAGAGCAAATGACTAAATCCATCAAATTTCTGCTATTTGAGCCAAAACCTACGAAAGTGGGCCATAGCAGCTATTCATTTGCATTTCAATGGATGCCCATTTCTGATACTTTAGTTTGGTTATTTCATTTCAGTTATTTTTGTTATTGTGCATAGACAGCAGCCAAAACAAAGTTACTGAAAACCCACCGCCCCCCAGCTAACTGAACCAAAAAGAAACAAAATATCCAAATAAACAGATATGTAAATACTGATTTCGGTTACAGATATTGAGGAAGGGGCTTGGCTGTAGGCTGAAGGTGAGAAGGGGCTTGGCTGTATGTGGCCTGTCTTCCTCTCCCTGAAGCTTGGGTGACTGAGGATTGGAATCATCTGATTTCCCCTTCACGTACAGCCTTCACAAAGGGATCAAACTGCCCAGAGGGGACAGCCATCCGGCGGTGGCAAAAGGGCCATTCGTGGACCGTGTGGCTATGGCCACGAATCTCTGCTGTCCTGAGAGAGCTGCCATCTTATTGCTGCTGCTTTTAGCCCTTCTTTCTATTACTGTCTTGGTTTTTTACTTTGTATTTGTATGAGGATATATGTGTATTTCATGGGGCTATCTCATGGGTGGGGAGAGTGGGAAGGATGCATGTGGGGAATAGTTTGGGCAGACTCCCTTGGGTAAGGGATGGGGGGGTAGGAAGGGGACTGGTTATGTAGCTTTATAGTTTAGTCATGGCCTCTCTGTGAAGAGTGGGTACTAGGCTGTGGAAGGGAATTCCTCCAAGTGAGAGTTGGAGGAATGGTAGTGGGAGGGATGGCTTGGTGGGAGATTGTGAGATAGAGAATGGCTCTTTTTGCATGGATGCCCCCCACTCACCCACATGTGTGGGGGGAGGGGGCATCCATGCAACCACCGTGGCAGATGGGTGGGGGTGCATGTGTGCTCCCGTGCTCCACCCACCTCCAGCTCACCCACGCATGGAGCAACGGGCACCAATGTTGATGCTCCGTGCATGGAGATGGGTGGAGTGTGGGTGGGCATCCATGGAACAGGCTGCCCGTGCACCGCCCACCTACCACGGCCTCCCCCCACCCCTCACCCACACCGCCGGCCCGTTTGAAAAGGGCCTATGTATTTTATATGTACTTTTGAACTGATATGTTTTAAAGGGGATTTGCAGTGTGAATGGTTTGGTGGGGGTGGGATATAGAAATGACCCCTGTGAGAGGGCAGGGTATGGGCTTATGGGGTGGGTGCTTTCCTGGGTTTGAGATGGGGGAGTGCCTGGGGGATTGGGAACTCCTTTGTTTGAGAAACAAGAGAATGGGAATTGATGTGATGGGAAGAGGGGGTGGGTTTGGGATGTTTGCGAAGGGGTGGGACTGATGTAGTATGTATGATATGTTGTTGTTTCAATTACTGTTTGGGGGTGGGATATTTTTAATATGTTTTACATATTTGGGTTTTGTTTTAATTGTTGTAAGCCACCCTGAGCCAAATTTTAAGTTCTGTGCTGTGCGTGCACTGCACACACAATGCACGTGTATGCCTACATACATAACTCACATGCATGTAGCCCTACTTTGGGGACTATAGTTCACGTGCAAACTACACACACGTGTCTGCACACATGTCCGCACATAAACTATGCATGTGGGGGTTTAGGATCGTGCCCACTATTTGGATAGGTATCTGGAAATGTGAATATCTATGGATACAAAATCTACTATATGTTTTAACTCTAGTGTATTAGAAAGAGCTCAGATCACTTACTAATATTCCCTGAGTGAACTGCAAAGTAGAGGCTGATCTTCCTTCGATTGCCTTTGTTTTCCAATCTAAGCTTGTCTCTTTTATTCTTAAATACATTATTTCCTTCTTAGCCCAGCTGCCGAGGTGTTTTGCGGAAAGCTAATTTGTAGAGGAAAGAAGAGGTGGCTAATTGATTGAAAATGTCACCTCCTTGTGATTTTTTTATCACACAGAAATTAAGATGAATATTGTGCATACTTCATGTTGAATGAGACCATTTAATACTAAGGCAATAACGGCTGGTTCCTGGACACTCAAGAAGGGGGTGGGGGAGTGTTCGTGTGTGGTACGGTACTGAGGACAGATTGACTGGAATAACTAAGTTTAAGCAGTCAGAATCAATACTGAGGAGGTGTCCTTTAGACTGAAGCGATTTAACTGCAGCCTGATAACATCAAGGTTGAAAAGGAATTACACAGAAGCAGGAAAAAGACACAGGGACGTGAATTTTAAAGTGTTCCTTATTGGCACAAATGTAAATTTATACCATGGCTACACAAACACTGATCAAATGACCTGCTGATTAATTTCTGCCTGTATCCTGTGTAAACAATGTCATGTGAAGGGCGAACTGTAGGACATAGCTTGTTGGGGGCGGGGGGGGGCGGGAAGTGAGATCACAGTTTGGAAGAGGGGTAAGGGGTTGGAGAGAAGTGTATTAAGCCTCCTTTTGTGGCATGCCCCTTGGAGTTACACTGAGCATCCGCTTTGGATCCTCCTTAACCTGCAAAGGAATGGAGAGAAATAGAAAATGCAGCTCAACTTTCCCAGGCTAAAATTAATCTGTCTATGACCCCCAAGCTGCACTATGAAGGTGGTTGCTCACGCAAAATGCTCAGGGCTGACAGGCTCCAGGAATTCATTACCCAGCCTCTGAAGCAGGTAGCAAGGCCTGAACAGGGGAGATGCAGCCTTGCCCAGGGCATTTGTACAGTGCAACAGATTGGCCTCCTAAGTCCTCGCAGGATAAGACCCTGATAATGGGTGGCCATAAGAGATTGCAACACATGACTCTATTTGGAAGAACTGGATCACTCATCTTCCAGCTACAGAATGGGTGATCCATTTCAGCCCTAACGCATGGTTATTATTGAACACAACCGGGAGCAAGGGGAGGAAGGTCTTGGGCAAGGCCATAAAAGGCTGAGCATGAAGCTTGAGAAGGACCACCAGGGAAGAGACTGTGGGAGGGAATCTGCTTCAACAGACTTACCTTGGAAGCCTTTTGGCCAGGATCGCCAGGCCCGAGCCATGGGCAAGGAATTCCTCTAGGGTTGCCACCTGACCTTCCCAGAAGCTTTGACTGAAAAGCTGAAAGTGGTGAAGTAAAGGACTCTGATGTTCCGTTTCGAGTGTGGCCATGCTCACTTCAGAACATCATGATGTCATGACTATTTGAAGTGGACAGAACACACCAACAGAGGCAGAGTAAGAAGGGTCTCTCTCCCCTCCCTCCCCTAATGGAACCCTCCCCTTTCACACTTCCTTAACAGCATCATGAAGGGGGTGGGGTGATGCCAGAAAGGGGCAGGGCAAAGGGACTCTCTGGTCACACCTCCCTCAGAGCATTGTGATGTCACGAAGGAGGTGAGTCAAATCAAAGAGGGAAAGACTTTTTGACATGACCCTGTCCCCCTGAACCAAATTTTAGCAGCACCCCTGGATAATTCAGGGAAATAGGAGCTTTACCAGGAGCTCAGAAATGATGCATCCAAACCTGGAAATTCTGGGTCAGACCCTGAGGTGGGGTGTGATAACACTGAGTGTCTCAAGACAAGAGTCCAATGGGCTAGCCTGAATGTGGGAAAGGTATGCACCAGAGATGGAGAACCTCAGGCCCAGAGGGAAATTGTGGCTCACGGCCAGTTTTTATTTGGCCCTTTCTAGTTCTTGGGTCTGGCCCCTGGATCCAATTCCTATTCCCAAGCGCTGAAAGAATGAACTCAGGATAAGGGAGCAGAGATGAGAACATGCACACAGGAATAGGATTCATGGCATTGATCTATGATCCATCATCCGGGCACTCCTCTTCTTCAGGGCCCACCTTAAAGCACACCCATTTTCAATTTCTATGTAGCCCTCAGAGTTCATCCTAATGAACAGAGTGGCCCCTGGGAAGGAAAAGGCTACCCGCCCCTGGTATATACACAGTTCTAAAGAAAGGTAGAGAGATCATAGATCAGATGAGTCTGAATTTTCTGTGGGTTAAGTGTGATACAGCAGGGTCCCAAGGCAGCAAAATCTTACAATGGAGGCCTGGACATTTCCACACAGGAAGAGCCCATTCTTCTCAGTAAGCTGCTGAGTAAGTGTTCCTTCCTTAAGCTGTGGCTGTTGGGGCTGTAGGGGCCTGACAGTGGCCTGGGACTGGAACCCCGAGCACGGGGCCCTCAGGAGTCCTCCGACTCCTCTCCGGCGAGACTGTCGCGTCTGACAGCCAGCGGAGGGGGTTGGCAGGAGTGAGGGAGAGGCAGAGACCCCGCCTCTTCCACATTCCGTGCCCCTGCCCCTCCGCTGCCTGTCACAGTCGACCAGGGGAAATGAAGGAGAGAGAGGCAGAGGCCCCACCATTCCTTCATTTCCCCTGGACAAAGCTAACAGACTGAGCCAGACAGCAGAGGGGGCCCGGCTGGCCAGCGTCGTGACTTGAAGGAGAGGCGGGGTCTCTGCCTTCTTCTCCCTCACTTCCAGCAGAAGTGAGGGAGAAGCAGAGGCCCCGCCTTTCCCTCACGCCACTGGCCCCCTCCACTGCCTGGCTGGGGCCCAGGCTACCTCTAGCCTCAGGCCATAGTTGGCGGCAGCGGTGGCGGGAACGAGAGTGGTGACCAACGAGAGTGGTGACAGCGGATCAGGTAGGTGATCCAACTGGCCTCTCGAGCTTGGAGATGGGCAGAGGGGAGCGCCCCTCCGCCCATCCCTGAGTCCAGGCCCGGTTAACACGCCACCCCCAAGCCCGGGAGTGCCCTCCTGAGCTGGGGAGTGCCCCTAGGCCCACTGACCATTGGCGGCTTTGCCACCGGAAGTTACAGCCCCACCTTCTTTCCCTGCCCTGGGCCCCGCTTTGGGTAAGGCTGGTCCTGTACTCATTAAAACCAAGTCGCATACTGAGATACTTGGTAAAAACAGAGTAATTTCAAATACCAAGTTTCAGCCCTAGTAAATTGGTAACTCGCTAAAGGTATTGGGGCTGATCCCTTTCCCCACGGATCCTGTGTACACGACTGTGCATACACACATGCACACCATTTCTGTGCAGAACTATGTGCTGGCAATGGGGGTGCATGTGGCTGCGTAGGGCATTGGATCAGCCCCAGCTCCTGGTATTTTCAGGTAATCAGGTGCACAACATGGTAGTTGGGTGCCGATCAGGCATCCAATAGACTATGAGAGTATTACCCATGGGTAGCAAAGGAGCTGCCCATTTCAGCTCTAATCCTGATGCTTAACTCTTGCATCTGCCCCACAGAGCTTGTGGTCATTTTCAAAGTGGCCCACTGGGTGGGAAAGATTCCCCATCACTGCCCTGAAGCAACCACAGATTCACTGTTAACCTGCCTGTCTGACTCTGCCACTAGATTTCTAATTTTGGAATCCTCCCCTGTTCTGGGATCTTTTGCTATCCCCTTAGAGAGGTTTGATACCCTTAATGCAATCTAATCCAGGAGCCCAGTTCCAGATAAGGAGCTGCCAGAATCTCCATTAGGACTGAGAGTTCGCTTTTACCAGAGGGGGAGATTAAGTGTTTTGGAAGAGGCTACACTATTTCTCCTTGAGTAATAGCCAGACAGCTTCCCGGTAGTGTCAGTGTAGTAGACAATGCCAAAAAAGTGCCACAGGGCACTTTTCATTAATGGAGGTTTTCTCCCATTGCTGTGGGGGGACTTTGCTGAGTAGGATTCCCAGGAACAACAGACTGCCTGCCATTAATATGTAGCTTCCCAAACAATACATATGAATCAAGTCAGTGTGGTTCATAGATTTAGCCATAGATTTAGGGTTACCACCCTCTGTGTTTTCACATATCATCCTCAGGCTCCAGGAAAAGTTCCTATTTCCTCACGAGCATTGCTAGGATTTTTGTTGTTGTTCAGGAGAGAGGATTCTGATGAGTGACATAGTTCTGATCCCACTATGGGAAGGTGGAGCAACAGGGGAGATCACAGTGATTGACAGATATAGTTCTGATGTCACAATCGAACTGCAGGAGGCAGGTCAACAAGGAGAGATAGAAAGGTGGTGATTGGCCTATTTAGTTCTGATGCCACAATCCTGCGAGGAGGGACAACAGGAGGGAGAAGGATCATTGGCTGATTTAGTTCTGATGTCTCAATCACAGTGGGAAAGAGGGGTAAAAAGAGAGACTGCACACTAGTGGTGGGACCCCGGGCCCATTACCGGCTACCGGATTTACCGGTTACCGGTTCTACGAAAACCGGATTCCCGGATTAAATCCGGTATGCCGGTACCGGATTTATTTCATTGGTTTCAATG
>QEPC01006987.1:1039298-1054601 GCA_003113815.1 Sphenodon punctatus
AGACTGCGAAGCCAGTGGTCTGAGGTGAAAAGGGATGGTGATTGGGCAGGCTGGCTGCTACTCCAAGCCTCTCCACCCCTGGTGCCTGGAAGTCTGCTCCTCAGCTGACTCCCCCTCCCTGTCACGTTTTGCCTTCCAGTGGCACATTTTTGCCACCCAAACTCACCCAAACTCACCGACCTGTTCGGTCATTTCGATGTTTGGAATTGAGTTCGATTCGGTCAGTTTGGGTTTGGATTCGGGTTAGGGTTCAGTTGTCTGAACAGGCCGAGTTCGGGCTGAACTCCGAACTTCCAAACCACATTTGTCCATCCCTAGGGAGAAGCAACAGGATTTGGCAACAGAGCTGATGTAGGGTTTAAAAGAAAGGGGTGAGTCAAAGATGAAGCCTAAGCTACAGGCTTGGGGAATGGGAAGGATGGTGACCCCGTCAATAAGGATTGACAGGGAGGCGGGAGAGGAAGGATGGCTGGGGGGAAAAAAGGAGTTCAGTTTTAGCCATGTTGATTTTGAGTTGACGTTGAGACATCCAGGTAGAGATATCAGAGAGCCATCTGGTGAGGCGAGCTTGAACAGATGGAGAGAGAGAGGAAGTAGAGAGATAGAGTTGAGTGTCATCAGCGTAGAGGTGATATTGGAAGCCATGGGAGGCAATGAGTTTGCCTAGGGACACAGTGTAGATAGAGGAGAGGGCCAAGGACAGAGTCTTGGGGAAGACCAACCAAGAGGGGAAAGGAAGAGGTGGTGGAATTGGCAAGAGACACCTTGATGGAGTGGTCAGAGAGCTAGGAGGAGAACCAGTCGAGGATGGAGCCACGGAAGCCAAGGGAGTGAAGTGAGTGCAGCAAGAATGAGTGGTCAACAGTATCAAAGGCAGCAAGGAGGACAAGAATGGAATAGATGCAATTAGATTTAGCCACAAGAAGATCGTTGGTGATCTTAGCGAGAGCAGTTTCAGTGGAGTGAAGGGACAGAAACCAGATTGAAGGTGGTCAAGGGAGGAGTTGGCAGAGAGGAAGTCGAGGCAGCGGGAGTAGACAACTTAAAAGCTTGGAAACAAAAGGAAGGAGTGAGACAGGATGGTAGCTAGAAGGGTCAGAGGGGTCAAGAGTGGACTTTTTGAGAATAGGAGAGACAGTGGCATGCTTGAAGGAAGATGGGAAGGAGCCATGACATGAGAACTATTTATTTATTTATTTATTTAGTTAGTTATTTTAACAGATTTTGTTACCCCCCCCCCACCACCCCTCCTGCTTCAGGCAGCTCAGGGCAGCTTACATATAAAAACAATAAAACAACAATCTATAACAACACAATAAAAGAGAAGGCAAAAAAAGTAGATCTCCCTCCTCCCTCCCTAATCCACAACCCCCACCCTAAACCCCATCTCCCCCACCAAACACCTGGCAGAACAGCTAGGTCTTAGTCATACTCTGGAAGGAAGGGATGTCTGGGGCCATTTGGGCCTCCACCAGGAGGACATTCCACAGTCGAGGTGCGTCCACTGAGAACACCCTCTCCATAGTGGGCCCCCGGGCCACATGGGTGACCTCAAGGAGGGCATTCCTGGCTGACCGCAGGGGTCGCTCCTGAGCACAGAGAATGAGGCAATTCTGTAGTCGGGCCAAGGTCATATAGGGCTTTATAGGTCAACACCAACACCTTGAATAGTCCCCGGAAAACTATAGGCAGCCAGTGCAGAGCCTGGAGCATCAGCGTAATGTGCTCAGAATATATCAGCCAATGAACCCCATCTCTTATATAAAGGGAAAGGATGAGTGATTGACTTAGATCAAGCGTGGTCAGACTTATAGTGCATAATACACGTGAACATATATGGTGTACATAGTGTCACCATCAAGTGATCTACCAGTACCTGTCCCATTGGCTCTGGTGCTCCAAGCTGGGACCCCTCTTACTGGGTCCCACTTCTAGGGCACCTCAGCAACTGGTCTCAGGAGTGGAGAGGAGCACTCCCCTTTAGAGAGATCCTTCCCTCTCACACTGGAGGAGCTCCGGTAACTCATCTTCCTGGAGACACATTCTGGAATGCTAATCCCACTCTCCTCCCCAGAGGCAATCTGAGTGGCTGGTAGGGATGGGCGAACGCGGTTCGGAAGTTCGGACCGAACTTGACCAGTTCGGTCGACCGAACCGAACTTCCAAACCGAACTCGATTTTCGAACTGAACTGAATTTCCAAACTCGGTTCTGTTCGCTCATCCCTATAAGATAATATTCCATTTAGTTCAATGGGGTTTGAATTTCCAAGTTCAGAGTTCGGACCAAACTCAAATAGTTCAGTCGACCGAACCGAACTCAATTTTCGAAGCAAACCAAATTTCCGAACTCAGTTCCATTCGCCCATCCCTAGTGGCTGGACCCCTTTACACAGTGCAGTCTCCTCAAGATTAGCTTTTGATCCACCAGTGCTCTGTGAGCAGGAGGGTGCGGGATAGAAGAGAATCGTTAAATAAACAAACAAACAATCTATCTCTCATCTGTCCTTGGTTTAGACTCTTATGTCATACCTGTTCTGAGCGTTTCTCCAACTATGTCTGCATATGTGACACAATTCTTTACCTTTAATGGTGATACCTAATAATCTCAGTTCCTCTTTCTTGAGCTTTGACCCACCACTTCTCATAAGGCAAATTTCTTATCATTGCAGCATGTTACTTTCCACCTGCATAGAAGTGTGAGTGATCGCTACCTTCACAGAGCAAATCTGTTGTTTTACCCATGCAACCAGCTTTCCCTCTATCCCACAGTAATTCCTTTCCCTTAACTGGATGGGGCTTGTTACATAAAGATGCTTTTATTCAAGGAACTGTTGTCACCAATAAATCATCTTCTTTAGTCCAGTTAAAGTAACTGCCTCTTGGTCCCTCTCCCATCATCTCATTATCACACAGTACCCATCACCAGCTCACATCCCTGGTGGAATTGGATGGAAGCTCATGTTTCTATGGATGTTTGCAGATGTGACGGTAGCCTGCAATTCTACACTTTTCACTGTGTGGAATTGCGGGCTACTGTTAGGATGAATGCACCACCAGATGTCTGCCTGGGTGGTTCTCCAGGTGGTATTGGAGCATAGGCCAGGCTGTGACTCAGGATGGTTTCCCATGATACCATTCATGAACAGTTTTACCCACATCCTGTTTACAAGAGATATGGCAAGAATATATCCCATACCTTCCCTGTCATCTCTGCCAAACTACAGGACAATTTGATAAAGGTCCCTAATTTTATAAGCAATTGAAGTTGTCACCTTGAAGACCATTATTTAGCAGTACATGCAGGGCCAGTCAGAGAAAGGAATCTGGCATGGCAGGCGGAGAGAAGCTGTAGAAGGGAGGATGGGAGCAACACAACAGACTGACAGACACATTCATTAACTAGCCAATTACTAGAGGTGGGACCCCGGGCCCATTACCGGCTACCGGATTTACCGGTTACCGGTTCTCTAAAAACCGGATTCCTGGATTAAATCCGGTATGCCGGTACCGGTTTTATTTCATTGATTTCAATGGGGCGCTGTGTCCCCATTGAAATCAATGAATTCCTTCCCCCTCCCCCTCCCAGGCTGCGCGGGTGGAAGGGGGGACACCCCCCACCCACCCTGCCCAGCCTGGATTTTTGTTTAAAAAAAGACTCAGAGGCGAGCCCACCCCCCAGCACCAGCGGCCGCGGCGTCCCCGCAGCCGCCGGTAAGTATGACCCGATCCCTGGGGGGGGTGTTTAACACCCCCCCAACCCCCCAGGGATCACCCCTACTAAAGTTCAGTGCTTGCTTACCTTGCGGAGCTCCGGCTGCGGCGGCGGCGGGCGGTCCGGCGGCCTCAGCGCCGGCTGTGGCTGCCGGCGTCAGAGACGCTCTAGGCCTTCCGGGGAAACCCGGAAGTTCCCCGGAAGGCCTAGAGCGTCTCTGACGCCGGCAGCCACAGCCGGCGCTGAGGCCGCCGGACCGCCCGCCGCCGCCGCCGGAGCTCCGCAAGGTAAGCAAGCACTGAACTTTAGTAGGGGTGATCCCTGGGGGGTTGGGGGGGTGTTAAACACCCCCCCCAGGGATCGGGTCATACTTACCGGCGGCTGCGGGGACGCCGCGGCCGCTGGTGCTGGGGGGTGGGCTCGCCTCTGAGTCTTTTTTTAAACAAAAATCCAGGCTGGGCAGGGTGGGTGGGGGGTGTCCCCCCTTCCACCCGCGCAGCCTGGACTCGGGGAGGGTTTGTTTTTTTAAACTTTTTCGGTGGGGCTTTAAGTTTTTACATTGCAGCCATTTTTAAATGGCTGCAATGTAAAAAAATCCGGTACCCGGAATCCGGTACCCGGACCGGATTTGCCGGGTCTAATCCGATAATGCTGGTACGCCCGGTACCGGCATTATCGGATACCGGATTTACCGGTTTTCCCACCCCTACCAATTACTGCATGCTTCCACCTTTATAGAACCAATTGGTGGTGGCTTTGAGGCATGCATAGGGGGTTGCCATTCAAGAACAATTACATTTCCACCCACTCCGGCCCGGTCCTGTAGTCGGGACCACCAGCATCTTGTGGTCAATGGTATCAAATGCTGCCGACAGAATAAAATTAAAAGAGATGATCTGCCCTGATCTAATTCACAGCACAGGTCATCAACCAAAGCCATAAGTGCAGTCTCTGTGCCAAACCCAGGATGAAAGCCAGAAAAATCAAGAAAACTGACCCAATTCAGATGCCCCCAAAGCTGCTGAGCCATCACCCGTTATAACTTTCCCTAAAAAGGCAAGGTTAGAGACTGGCTGATAACTGGCAGGGTAGTCAATGTCAAGAGATGGTTCCTTAAGCAGAGGCCGCACCACCATCTCTTTGAGGTGCCTTGGCACTCTGCCCTCCTTAAGGGAGGCATTGACAACCCCCGCCAGCAATAGTGTCTCCCGGCAGGCCTTCACCAGTCAGGATGGGCATGGATCTAATTCGCAACAAGTGGCCCTAACTGCCCCAAGGACATCCACTGCATCAGCAGGCAACACCCACTGAAATTGATCCCATGAAATCAGACAAGGTGGGGCCTCTACTGCCTCAGGTTCACCCACTGTTCTAAGTGCAGCATTGAAATTTTGGTGAATCCAAGCGATTTTATCCATGAAAAAGTCAACGAACATGTCACAGCAGTAGGGGAGGGACTTGGTTGAAAAAAACGGTTACCAGTTTTACCGGATACCGGATCTCCGAATATCGGTTTATCGGATTAAATCCGGTATACCGGTACTGGTTTTTTCCCCATTGAATTCAATGCAGAATTTTCCCCATTGAAATCAATGGCAGAAAAACCGAAAATACCTGTAAAAGAGACAACATTTCTCTTATAAACAGTTAATTAACATATATTTTACTTTGTACTTGGTGCAGACTCACACTTATCCCTGCCCGCCCCACCCCCGGGCCCCAGTAAACCCCCCATAGTTTATTTCAAAATTTGCTTGTTTTTTGTTCAACATAGCACAGTGACAGCAGCACTCTAATTCAATAACCCAATAATAATCTCTGCAATAATACAAAATCACAGCAAGACAATTCATAATCCAATAATCCTCCACACGCACACAACAATCAAATACTCCAAATCCACAACAATTCAATAATAATCCAATAATCCAAAATCACAGCAAGACCAAAAGTAACCCCGTCCCAACCCCCATGTCATCACTTACCTAATGTTATATGATTGGAGTACTAGTACTCTTGGTTTAATGATCTCTTCTGGAATGCCAGTTGTTTTCCATGGTCTAGGCTTAGGCAAGGCTACAGACACAGAGAGACCTATTGACTTAAATAGGTTCAGCAGAACACCCACTGAAGTCAAAAGGCAGCAATGCATTGTGCAGTGCACTGCTGGCAGTGTAACATATTGAATGAATTCTTCTGTTGCCATCGCAGTCCAGGGTCATCGCTGGAGGCCTCTAGACAGACACAGGCAGACTCCAGGCTGTGGAATTATTTTTATTTCAGATCCATAGACCTGAAGTCAAACCGTATCTGGACGTACTGGGGAGGGGACCCATCAGATGGATGAGGGGGACTGGACGGTAGCTGAGGTGGGAGAGGCATCTTAGGCTGGATCTTAACTGCTACAGTTTATTGCTATCTTCTTGGTGGCAGTCTGGCAGCCCTTTATCTATTTTAAGACTGCAACCCTGTGTTGACCCTCAACCTTCACTTCGCTAGACTAAACAATCTAATTTTTTTAACCCTTTCTGCATATTACTACCCCGTGTCTACTGTCTGTCTACCCTCAATCTTCTCTTCGCTAGACTAAACAATATCAGATTCTTAACCCTTTCTGCATATTTTTTCCCCAAAAGTAGATCACATTGCCATCGTCTACCTTTATCCTGAACCTCCTAATCCTTGATCTTCGTGCCCTCCTTGGCCACCTGTAGTCTTCTGAAGGTGTAGGCTTCGGGACACAAGCCTTCCTTCAGGCTTGGCGAACTGGGAGGACTGAGTTAGCTCCCAGTTCTGCGACAAGCCAAAATAGAAGAGATGAAAGGCAAGAGAAGGATAGGACAGAGGAGAAATAGGAGGGGAAAGGCCTTTATTGTGGTTCACGAGAAGAGGAAGGGGAAAAGATGGGTTCAGTGGGGAAAATGGGTAAGGGGACTCTGCTGCACCTCTCTCTTCTGCCCGGGTTGTCTGCTGGATCTCTCTCTTCTGCATCTTCCTCTCTTCTACTCTTCTTCAGCTTTCTCTTCTGCTCTCGTCTGCCGCAGCTCTCTTCTGTAGCTCTCTCTTCTGCTCTCTTGTCTGGAGGGGAAAGAAAAGAAAAACAGCAAGTTAGTTGTTTTGATGCTGCTGAAATTTTTGAAAGAGGAAGTTCCAGACCCTCCCAACCCCCATGCCATCACTTACCTAATGTTACCCAACTGGAGGACTCTTTGTTTAATGATCCCTTTGGACTGCCAGTTGTTTTCCATGGTCTAAGCTAGAGACACAGAGGGACCTTTTGACTTCAGAGGCTCAGCAGAAACACCCACTGAGGAAAAAAGGCCGCAATGTGTCGTGCAGTGCACTGGTTGGGGGTGGCTGGCAGTAGCATTCTTCTTTTGCCTTTGTGGCCCAGGGTCATCACTGTGAACTCAATGTCACCGTGGAAGTGTGCACTTCAGTTCTGGAGGCCTACAAATGCAGTGAGATATCAAACCACAGTAGGCCAGACCTCCAGCCTCTACCAGTGCCACACTGTAGTCTGAAATCCCACCATTANGAGGCCTACAAATGCAGTGAGATATCAAACCACAGTAGGCCAGACCTCCAGCCTCTACCAGTGCCACACTGTAGTCTGAAATCCCACCATTACTTGAGGTGCGGGGGGGGGGCAGGGGGATACTGCAGTCTGTTGCAGATGAGGTCCCATAGCTGGGGTGCTGGAGCCTCTAGACACAGAAGGACTGCAGGCTGTGGTATTATTTTTATTTCAAACCCATAAGACTGTAGTCCTACCATGTCTGGAGGTGCATTGATGGTGGTGGGGACACATCAGATGGCTGAGGGGGACCGGGCTGGAGCTTAGGTGGGAGAGGCAGAGCTGGGAGAGGCAGCTTAGGCTGGAGCTTTGGTGGGAGAGGCAGAGTTAGGTTGTGGGCCTGGGCCAATGGCCATGTTTGTTGGGGAGCGGCCCCCACTCCCTGGAAGACATTCCGCCCTCCCAAAGCCCTCTGCACATCTTCCTGGGGACGGCCACCCGGACGGCCACCCCACATGTTTAGGGCCGATGTGTGTGTGTGTGTGTGTGGCACTGTGTGCGACTGCGTGCACTGTGCGGGAGTCAGAGTGAAGGGCCCTGCTGGGGCGTTCCATTGCAGGCACCGAGGAGGAGTGCAAAGGATTAGCCCTGCTGGGGCGCTCCACTCCAGTGTGTGTGTGAGAGAGAGAGTGGGAGGTTGGTGGGGAGGTCGCTCCAGGAGGGGGGATGGGGTAGGTTGTGTCATTGAGGGGCGGCCCCTACCCCCCGGAAGATGTTCTGCCCTCCCAAAGCCCTCTGCACATCTTCCTGGGGGAGGGGGCGGCTACCCCAGTGGGGCGAAACAGCAATTATTGGCAATTATTGGCCCCGAAAAATAACTCCTTGCCCTTCCTCGTGGAATGGGATTGAAGGAGGCAATTGTTGGTCAGCAATATATGTGAATTAAGTACTAGTTTTTCTACTACTTTTCCCTGGTGGAGTGGTTGGACTGGGACATGGCCATGCTGTGGGTGCCATGCTGGCTGTGCAAACTGAGGCCTCCTGCTACTCTGAGCTCATCAATGACACCGCTGACCAAACTGCAGGCTGATGTAATTGCCTGAATCTTGTCAGGATGTGCACAGGTGCAGGGGAGTGAAGGTAGCAGGAGAGGATATCCCCTGGGCCTGGGCAATCACATCAGGTCCCCCAGTCAAAGGTATTGCCCTCCAGGAACCCAAGAAGGGGAAGGTTAGTCTTGAGAAAGACCAACTCTTCCACTGTCCTTGGGTCCATTTTGGCGCAATGTGGGGTCACGATGTCTCCTGCCACACTGAACACCTGCTCCGAGGATACACTCATGGGAGGACATGAGATGTATCGTACTGCTACCTTTGCAAGTGGGGGCCACACATGCATCTTCTGTGACCAGTAGGCCATGGGTTCGGTGGTTACAGGACATGGGGGCTTGGCAAGATATTGAGACACATAGGTGTTTGCCATATCTTGTTGCTCCAGATCACATGCAGGACCTGCATCCTCCTCCACCCATTCCCCCAGCCCAGAAAGAGTCATGGCGGTCTGGCCCCACTTGCAACCCCTGTAGGAGCAGTAGCACTTGCCGCATGCAGCAGGGACTGCTGCACTTGGCAATACTGCTGCACCTCATTGATGAGCTCGACCCTGTTGCTCATGAAGGGAACGACAAGTGGAGCAATTTTCCTCTTGATCCATGGGGCGAGTAGCGTTACAAGGAAATGTGGCCGACTTTCTACCAGGATGTCGAAACGTCTTTTAAGTCCATCAACCAATGCCTGTATCAGTGCCCTCACAGACTCACAAAGGTCAGAGCGAGAAAGAAATCCTTGCATTCGTCGCCGCAGGATCATGAAAAGCGGTAACACCTGGCACAGACTGGAAACCTCTGAGCTGAGCTCCACTGTGCCAACGTGAAACGGCTCCAGAACCTGCGTAAGCTGCTCCACTGCTGTCCACTCCTCCCCGGACAGTGGTGTTGCCCCAACGTTACACGACAAGCATAGGGCATGCAGCACCTCCTTCTGCTCCAGGAGTCATTACAGCATAAAAAAGGTGGAGTTCCACCTTGTGGTGACATCCTGAATCAGATGGTGAAGAGTGGAGCTCAACTCCTCCTACTGCTCTCACAGCGCCTGGCTGGATGAAACTGACCTTTGGAAGAAACCAGCAATCTTCCTGGCAGTTCCAAGGATGTCTTTGAAGGCCTCGGTCCCAGTGATGGCATTCTGAACCACCAGATTCAGAACGTGCATGCCGCAGCGAATGTGGGTGAAGCCACCACGACCGATGGCTCCAACCATATTAGCGGTGTTATCGGTTACAAAGTAACTGACCTCGAAGGTAGAACCCTCACACTGTATCCACCTATCCAGCATGCCTTCTACCGTCTCAAGGATTTTGTCCAATGTGTGCTCACTGTCAAACACCTGGGCATGTAGCAATGCCCACAAAGCTTTCCAGAGGGCACCGCTCCTCCAGTGCTCCTCGCTGCACTGGTGACAGCAACTGGTGACATCTGCCACCAGTGTGCGGTCAATGACAAATAGGCGTGGACCGCACCCCTCTGGCTAGTCCACAGGTCCGAGGTAAAATGTACCATGCCCCCACCCCCGCACGTGAGAACTCCACAAGGAGCTGGGACTTCACCCTCCCATACGGAGACAGGATAAGCTTCGAGCGGAAGGTTTTGTGGCAAGGGACACTGTAACGTGGCTCTAGAAAATTCATCAGCTCTTTGAAACTGACACCCTCACCAAGGTTGAACGGCCTCTCATCCAGGGCAAGAGCCATCTACTCACCTGCATCCCTTGCTGCTGCGCTTTTCCACCAGCTGCCAGCGAGGAGAGGGGTCTGGTGTCGCCACTGCCGCTGCTTTGCTCCAGTGACCTGCGAGGACATACAAGAAAGAACTGCTGTGAGTTCCAGGGGCTGGGGGGGAGCAGAGAAACCGGTCGAGAGGTTGATTGGTCCCCTCCCCCACCCGGAAGTAGTCAGGGGCTTTAAAGCCCCACACCCAGCGGATCCATGCAAGAGCCATCTACTCACCTGCATCCCTTGCTGCTGCACTTTCCCACCGGCTGCCAGCGAGGAGAGGGGTCTGGTGTCGTCACTGCTGCTGCTTTGCTCCAGTGACCTGTGGGGACATAAAAGAAAGAACTGCTGTGAGTCCCGGGGTCTGTGGGGGAGCAGAGAAGCTGGTTGAGAGGCCGGCTGGTCCCCTCCCCCACCCGGAAGTAGTTGGGGGCTTTAAAGCCCCGTTCCCAGCGGCTCTGCTGCAGGCCATGAGCCAAAGGGCCACAGCCAAAGGGCGCGGCACTTTGGGGTGCTTTGGGGCTGCAGGGGGTGGCAGGGGGGGACATTTGTTTTGGTGGCCTTTTTTGTGCAGGGCTAGGGAAGTAGGGTGGGGGGTGTAGGGGTGGGTGAAAGAGGGGGGAGGGTGTCCAGTAGCTGCCCCTGGTGGCAGTGGGGGGAGCACTGGGAAGGTTATTGGGGGGGAGGGGGTAGACTCGGCCCCGGTGAGAGAGGGAAGTCGAGGGGTGAAGAGGAGGGTATGGCCCTTACCAGCCCCTGGTGGCAGCAGGATGGCTGGGGGTTGAGGGGAGGGTTTGGAGGGATGAGGGGGGAAGGCTACTGGGTGAGCAGCCAGGTTTGAGGGGCCAGGATCAGGTGGACGGATGGGAGGGCACGACCATTGGGGTCATACTGGGGCGGGGATGGTATGGTCCTTGGGGTCGGATGGCATGCACCCCTAGGGGACTGAGGTACCTAAGGGAGGTGCAGGTTGCCATACCCCCGCTGAGAGAGAGGGAGGAGCCAGGTCCAAGGTCCGTGCGTGGGGCGCTGTTGCTGTTAAATGCGAGGTCCATTGTGAACAAGGCCCCAATTGTCTGGGATTTAATCTCGGATGGGGCCGTGGACCTCGCATGTATCACGGAGACCTGACTTGACGAGCTGTCTTGGCCAACTTTGGTGGATCTCGTTCCGGCCGGGTATGCCGTGCAGCATCAGCCCCGCACTGACAGACGGGGAGGTGGTGTAGCTATTGTTTTTAGAGAGGAATGGCCTGTTTGGAGGTATGCAGTTCAGGAAATGGTGGGTATTGAGGCCCTTCACGTGGTGTTTGATTTGGCCGCGGGCAAGCTAGGGGTGCTTCTGGTATACCGGGCCCCTTCCTGCCCGGCAGCATCCCTTACCGCTCTAGCAGAGCTGTCCTCAGAGGTGGCGTTGGGCTCCTCTAGGACTTTAGTTCTTGGGGACTTCAGCATCCACGCCAATGCCAGCCTTGTCGGGGCGGAGCAGGAAATCATGGCCGCCATGGCAACCATGGATCTGCCCCAGGAGGTTATCTGCCCGACCCATGTGGGGGGGCACACTCTCGACCTGATCTTCGGCTCTGGCCTTGAGGCGGGGGGTCCGATTGTGGGGGAGGTTACAGCAGTGCCCTTGTCATGGATGGACCATTATCTCCTTCAGGCCAGTCTTCTAGCACACCCCCTCCAGAAGGGGAAAGGACCAGTTAGGATGGTCCGCCCTCAGAGGCTGATGGAACCCCAGCAGTTACAAGAGGTCCTGAGGGAGTTAACCTTGGACTTGGACGGTCACTCTGTGGATGAGCTGGTCCAGCGTTGGAACAGCTTGCTGGAGGAGGCCATTGACAGGGTGGCTCCAAGACGCCCTCTGCCTCGGTCTTGTCACCGCAGGGCCCCTTGGTTTACTGAGGGGCTGCAGTGTATGAAGCGTGTAGGCAGGAGGCTAGAGCGACGCTGGCGTCGGACTCGGTCTGTCTCCGATCGTCTTCTCCATAGGGCCCATTTGCGGTCCTATGTGGAGGCTGTGAGGACGGCGAGGAAGGAATTCCTCGCCGTCCTCATAGCGTCTGCGAAGTCGCGTCCAGCGGAGCTGTTTCGGGTGGTGCGGGGGCTGGTGAGTCCGGCCTCCCTCCGCCTGGATGGGGACTTGTCCCGGGCCCGCTGTGAGGAGTTTGTCATCTACTTCGCAGACAAGATCGCTCGGATTCAGGCCGATTTCGACGCTGGGTTGATAGCAGTAGGGGAAGAGCGCGGGGGGGCGGAGGGTCCGTCTGGTCCATCTTTATGGGGTGAGTTTCAGGAAGTGACGCCGGCCGATGTGGTGGATGTCCTGGGGTCTGTGAGGGCCACGTGTTGTCAACTAGATCCGTGCCCGTCCTGGTTAATAAAAGCTTCCGGGGAGACGTTGGGGACGGTGCTGGCGAGGGTGGTGAATGCGTCCCTTCGGCAGGGGAGGTTGTCGCCTTGCTTAAAAGAGGCTGTGGTGCGCCCCCTGCTGAAAAAACCATCGTTGGACGTAGACGCGCTCGCCAGCTACCGACCTGTCTCTAACCTTCCCTTTTTAGGGAAGGTTATTGAGCGGGCAGTGGCGCTCCAGCTCCAGGGTCATCTAGATAACATCGGGCTCCTTGACCCTTTTCAATCTGGGTTCCGCCCCGGCTATGGCACCGAGACGGCGTTGGTGGCCTTGGTGGACGACCTCCGCCGGGAGATGGATGCAGGATGTTCGACATTTCTCATCCTGCTAGATCTCTCGGCCGCTTTTGACACCGTGGACCATGGGCTGCTGTTGAGACGGCTGCGTGACCTGGGGGGTCTGGATGGGACTGTTCTTGAATGGTTCCGTTCATTCCTCTCGGGGAGAAGCCAGCGGGTGGTGTTGGGGGATGAGACATCGCACCCCCGTGCCTTATCATGCGGCGTTCCGCAGGGCTCTATTCTGTCTCCGTTATTATTTAATGTATATATGCAGCCCTTGGGGGAGGTCGTGAGAGGGTTCGGGGTGCGGTGTCACCAGTATGCTGATGATACTCAGCTGTACCTCTCTTTTTCAACTGACCCAGACCCTGATGTCTCGTTGCTATCCCAATGTTTGGAGACCGTGGCGGAATGGATGTGGCAGAGCAGACTGAGGCTCAACCCCAATAAGACGGAGGTGATGTTGGTGGGGAGAGTGAGGGAGGTAGTGGCCCCCCTGGTTGGGGGGGTTCACCCTCCTATAGCTCAGCAGGTACGGAGTCTGGGGGTGATATTGGATGCTGACCTCCTCCTGGAGTGGCAGGTGGAGGCAGTGGCTAAAGCTGCTATCCGCCAGCTGTATCTGGTGCGTAGGTTGCGTCTGTTTGTCTCCGACCCGGACCTGGCCTCCCTCATCCATGCTTTCATCACCTCGAGGCTGGACTACTGTAACGTGCTCTATGTGGGGCTTCCCTTGTTCCTGGTTCAGAGGCTGCAGCTAGTGCAGAATGCGGTGGCTCGTCTCCTTATGGGGATGGGCCATCAGGAGCATATTACACCTGTTCTCCAAGCCCTGCACTGGTTGCCAATAGCGTGCCGAGCCAGGTTCAAGGTTTTGGTGTTGATATATAAAGCCCTTTACAGTCTGGGCCCCTCATACCTGAGGAACCACCTCATCCTCCGTGCTCCAGAGCGGCTCCTTCTGTCTGCTGGGGGTGCCTTCTTGGAGGTCCCCCGTGTTAAGCAGGGTGCCACAATGGAGAAGGCATTTTCGGTGGCCGGGCCACACTTTTGGAACTCCCTTCCAGAGGAAGCTCGCCTGGCCCCCAGCCTATTGACATTTCGGTGAAATTGCAAAACCTGGCTGTTCGCCCAGGCCTTCGGGGGGGGGAGGGTATGGTGAGGGGTTTTAGCTCCCCCACCTGATGCAGTATTTATAATGTTTTAAGCCCTGTTTTAATAATTGATATTTATATTGTTATGCTGATTTTAAAGTGTATTTTATTATGATGTTTTATTGTTGGAAGCCGCCCCGGGCTGCTTTTGCAGGAGGGGTGGGGTATAAATCTATAAAATAAATAAATAAATAAATAAATAAATAAATCACTTTCTCGATTGCCTTGGTGATGGCCACAGCCCGGGGGTGTCTTGATGCAAATGGCTGCTTCCTTTCCCAGACCACAGTTATAGTATGCTGGGAGGAAGATGACTGGGAAGTGGTGGATTTGGTTGAGTGGCTAGCGCTCTTCCTCTGCCTCTTCTGGGGCCGGGGGGTGGTTTTGGCACCGTCATGAGATGGCCTGGCGGTAGCAGTTGCAGCGGGAGTTGAAAAGGGCTCCTCCTCCTCCAGGGAACTATCACCCACAACCTCTACAACTACCACCTACCCACACAGTCACTTGGAACGGCACTCCGTAGGATCACGGATGTGCCCGTGGTGCCGTTTCAAGTGACTTCGAAGACCAGAGGTGCCCCATCTCATAGGATCGCAGCCACCATGACTGACTTTGGTATGGCAGTGTGTGCACACTACCTTTAAGTGGTCTTCCTCCCAGATGTCAAAATGAGACCACACCCAGGATGTGATCTTCTTCGTGCATGTTCCTGGTAGGGCAGGAGCAGGACGAGGGGGGTTGGCCTCTCGAAGGTAGTGCTCGGCTTCACACTTGTGGAAGGGATGGTGGTAGCTGGCACAGCATGTGTGGGTGTGGAGGGTGGGGCCTGAAGAGGCACAGGTGTGCTAGGCTTAGTGTCGGCAAGGGGAGAGGGCAGGGATGCAGGCGTGCTAGAGTGCATGTCGGAAGTGGACGGAACCGGGGAAGCTGGTGACAGGATGAGGGTAAGGGCATGCGCAGAGGAGAGCTGCACACTAGGAGCAGGAGCAGCAGCAGAGGAGGTAGCCAGTGGACGTTCCACTGCACTAACAGAGAAAGGAGCCCCCTTCTTACTGCTAGGCAGCGACCAGGAGGAGGAAGCACCCTCCTCCCATCCCAGCCTCTGTGGTGGCTTCAAGGTATGTCCAGAGACCTTCATCTTGGGCACACTTGAAGTTGGTGTGCTGGAGAAAGAGGTCACTGGTGGCCTTACCTCCGGTGTCCCTGTACCAGACAGAGTAAGCTTCCTAAGAGGAAGAGGCTTGCCTCTTCTGGCACTGCCACTCATGGTCTGTTTCTTACTTCCACGGCCGCTCATGTTTAAGCTGTGTTGTGAACAGAAGAAAGGCCCACCGGCAACAGGTGTGTGTGTATGTGTGTGTGTGTGTGTGTGTGTGTGTGTGTGTGTGTGTGTG
>QEPC01006987.1:1058873-1088014 GCA_003113815.1 Sphenodon punctatus
CCCCCGTGCCAATGCAAACTCATCATGGCAAATTGGCAATGGATGCTGCAGCTGCTGCTTCCCCATGCCCTGTTCCCACCATGCTGCCTAGACCCCACAGCACATGTCCTGCAGGCTACTATAAACCCTCCACATGCTATCCCTATCACAACACTGAGTCTAGGGGTACCCGCCCATACTACCCTCCCCATCCCCCTTGCTATGGGACTAATCCCATAAAACCACAAAGGAAGTTAAGGAACCCCAATGCAAACTCATCATGGCAAATTGGCAATGGATGCTGCAGCTGCTGCTTCCCCATGCCCTGTTCCCACCATGCTGCCTAGACCCCACAGCACATGTCCTGCAGGCTACTATAAACCCTCCACATGCTATCCCTATCACAACACTGAGTCTAGGGGTACCCGCCCATACTACCCTCCCCATCCCCCTTGCTATGGGACTAATCCCATAAAACCACAAAGGAAGTTAAGGAACCCCAAACTTACCAACAGTCACACGCACGCATGCCTCCAGCAGTCTGTGGATCCTTCCAGTCTCCAAGACTGCTGTAAAATGGCTGGCCAAGCACAAGGTCCAGAGGTTCCCCAGAAGAAAGAAAAAATCCAAGATTATTGACCCGCCCCAGTCAAGTGCCCACAATCATCAATACCCCTAAGGAAACCTTCAGGATTGGATGCCTTTTTAAATTTCAAAAACGTCAACCAATCCAAGACAGGGTAAAAAAGGGCGCCCAATGTAACCATTTGCACCTCCGGGAGGGGGCAGGGAGGGACTCAAAACTACTCTGCAAAACAAAAACCTGTGCCAACTGCCACCTAGCCATTTAAAAAATCTGGTAACCAGTACCAATGAAAAGATCCAGTATGGCTGGTTTTATCGGTTCTATCAGATTAAATCTGGTACTGCAAAAACCAGCTGCTTCAGTTCTCGGGAGAACCAAACTTCCCACCCCTACACAGCAGGCAATGAAAGAATCCAGTTCCAGATGAAGGGAGGCTGGACTGACCATCCTCTGCACCACCCAGAAAAGCTCTGCTGGATGCGACTTTATGGATACTATGAAGGTAGCAAAGAAATCTCTTTGCTGCCCGCACAGTCACAGCACAAGCTTTTAGGGATGTGCAAACAGAACCAGGTTTGGATGTTTGGCCGTTCGGTGGTTCAGGTCAAACTTTGAGTTCAGATTCGGTATTCATTTCAGTTGGGCTCGGTTCAGTCTTTAGTTTGGTGCTATCAGGAACTGAAAGTGACAATTGGTTTTTGAAACAAAGGGAAAAAACTGAAAAACATATTTCTGGCTATAACATTTTTCTTTATTATTCAATTTTGATGAGTTTTGAGGAGATTGTACCCCCAATAGAGGGTACTACATGTACCAAAATTAGGAATAAATAGATAAAGGGAACCAATTTCAGAAGCAATTGAATGTTGTGATTTTAAGAAAAGCTCCATACACATTCATGGCTACAACTTCTTTATCTTGCATCCAATGTTCATGAAACTTGTGCATATTATGTCCCTCCATATTCTCAATACTTCTGCAAATTTTCAGAAAGAGTGGATAAAGGGTCCCAAGGGTATAAGACATTAACCTGAAAATACATTTCCAGCTGTAACATTTTGATATTCCATTCTGTTTACAGGATATTTGACAAGAATGTATCAAATACCTTTCCTGCCATTTCAGCAAATGTACAGGAGATTTTGATAAAGGGACCCAATTATATAAGCAATTGATGTTGTCCCTGTGAAGATCATTATTCAGATGAATATCAGCATATTCAGTGCCAGTCAGAGGCAGGCACCCTGCATGGCAGGGGGAGAGAGACTGTAGGAGGAAGGATGTGGAGCAACCCCAAAGACTGACAGACACATTCAATGGCCAAACACATTACTGCAAGCTTCTAGCTTTACAGGACCAATTGGTAGTGGCTTCGAGGTGGGCATAGGGGGCGGCCCTGAGGCGGGCATAAGCAACATAACTGGGACTTCTGAGATAGCATCCCAGCAGTCAGGAGACATAGTTTAAACACATCCAGGCTGGCCAATTATCATCACAATCACATCCTGCAGCATTGAGACAGAGGACATAAGAGAATCTCTATTGACTCTTTCCTAAACAGATGCTTCTGACTTCCCAGAAACAAGTGGGGGAGATATGTTGGGATGGTTCCAGCACAGAATGAGGATATTTGGTTGACATTTCTGTTGGCCAATTTGCATCACAAACCAATCTTATACCACAGTGACATAAGAGAATCCCAGGCATAGGCCCCTTCTCTACATATGTTGTACAGGCATATAAAACTGGGACCCTTTATAAAATCTTTCTGATATTTGTCAGAGATGATCATGAAAGTGTAATATATAGCTCTGCCAAATTTCATGTACACTGGTTGGACTACAAAGATGTTATAGTCAGACATACATTTATATGTTAATTGCTTATACCACCAAGACCCTTTTTTCAATCCTTATGAAATTTGGCAAAGATATTAAAAATATGGGAAGGGGTATAAACTGGACAAATTTCATCTACATTAGACGTGAGGCAAAGAAGTTACAGCTAAGAATGTATATGTAGAATATTGCAAAATACAATAATTCAACTGCTTCTAAAATCAGATTCCTTTATCCAATCATTTTGAAATTTGGTACACGTAATGCTTTCTTTTGGAGGTATAGGCATCCTAATTTTAAGCCACATAGCATAAAAAACAAAAACTTTACAGCTGATAATGTGTTTTCCATTGAAACCAATGGAAATTCAATTTCAAACTCACCGAACACATCCTAACCGAACGTTTGAATTCGAGTTCCATTCATACGTTCGATTCGGTTGACCAAACTATTCGAGTTCGGTCCAAACTCCGAACTTCCGAACTGCATTCGCCCATCCCTACAAGCTTTTAAACTAGCATTATGCTGCAATCAGTTGGCTTCAGCACAAGTACAGTCCTACCGTTGCTCCAACCGCTGTCCCTCCTGCTTCATCTGGTGCAGGTACTCTGTAAACCAAGGAAACCTGCATCATTGGCATTCCAGAAGTGGGCACCTGGGAACCATTCAGTCAATGGCCTCAATCAGCAAGGTATTCCACAAGGCAATGAGGTCATCAAGCGAGAATCTCTATTGGCTCTTTCCTAAACAGATGCTTCCAACTTCCCAGTAGCAAGTGGGGGAGAGAAGCTGGGATGGTCACAGCACAGAATGAGGATATTTGGTTGTCATTTCTGCTGGCCAATAGTATCACAAACAGAGCTTATACCACAGTGACAGGTAAGAGAATCCCTGACATAGACTCATTCTCTGAATATGCTGAGCAAGCATATAAAATTGGGACCCTTTATCACATCTTTCTGATATTTGGCAGAGATGATCCTGAAGGTGTGAGATACAGTCCTACCAAATGTCATATAAAATGGTTGATTTACAACGATGTTACAATAAGACATACATTTATAAGTTAATTTCTTACACCAGCAGGACCCTTTATCCAATACTTCTGAAAGTTGGCATAGATAGTAAAAATTGGGAGGGGTATAAACCTGTCAAGTTTCATCCACATTAGATTGGTGACAAAGAAGTTAAAGCCAGGAATGTATATGCAGATTTTTGCAAAATAACAATTTAACTGTTTATATAATTGGATTACTTTATCCAATCCTTCTGAAATTTGGAACAAAAATTGCATTTATTGGAGGTCCAAACTCTCTAGGTTTAATCCAAATATATTGAAAAACAAAAAAGATACAGCCGAAAATGTGTTTTACATTGAAACCAATGGAAATCGAAAACAAAAGCAAAAACGGAAATGAAGTTTTGATATTATGAAAAGGAAATGACAGATTTAAATAACGAAAACAAAAAATGAAAATGAAAAATGACATGGGTGCTTGGTGCAAACCTTTACTCCATGTGTCACATCCTGGGCTAAGCACCAACACTGCCTGGGTAACAGCTGCCTGACCAAGTGTAAAGCATGCCATTATGGATGAACAGATGCTTTACTTAACCCGGTTGGGGTCCCTGCTGGTTCTGGGCAGCCATTGGCTGCCATGGCTGCCCATCAGTCAGGAGAGCAGGCCACTCCATGAAGCACGGGGAAGGGTGGATGGATGCATGTCTGTCCGGCTACCCTTCCTGGTGGTCAGGACCCCATCACATCAGTTAGGGGGCCTTGCCAAATCCTGACTGCAGTGTTGGTACAATGCTGGACCGGGTTAGATCATGGCGGTGCTCAGGTGCCATCACATTATTTTTCACCCTATGTGAGATTTGACACAGCTGGGGTTAGGGAGCTATTTCTGCCCCCTCCCCTGCACAGTACCAGTAGCTCTAACTCAGTCTGAGGAGACACCAGGGCTGGATAGGGTAGAACTCAATATGTAAAGAGTGGCCATGTAAAAATGCAGCCTCCTCCAGCTGCTAGACCTTGCAAGATCTAACTGCACATTTCTTCCTCATCTCTATGCATCTATTATATGCAGTGCTCCATTGATTCTAGAGGTGAAATGAGCAGCAGAATAGAATAACTGCTGGGGGGTAGGATTCAATTTTGAAGAGGTTGTAGTCAACCCAAACAACATTTGTAAAAGTGTTTGGGCAGCATTTGGATTTTGACAAAATACAAAAAAATGCAAAGAAGGCCTTTTGGGGTTCCATTTTCAAAATACAGATACTAGGACTGTGTATTCAGGTTCTGAGTGAACACAACATTTCCTGGAATGTGGTGTCTGAAGTCTCAAACGGGGCTCCCAAAAGCAAAGTACATATCCTAATTCAGCTTGGAGCCAAGCTGCTCTCTGACACTTAGTTTAGCTGCCTGCTTGTGGAGCCTGTACTGATCCCTCTCTTCCCATCTGCAGGGACCACTACTGTCTCAAAACTGCGTTCTTCAGCACAGTCCAGTGGAGACCAGCTGAGCCAGCAAGAAATGGTGAATCCCCAAGCCGGCAACCTCCTCACAAGTTACACCCCAAGCCATCCAAAAATCCCATTTCCCCTCCTGAAGCCAGCAATTTCCCCTAAACCTAGTCCCATTCCCCATTTCCCTTTCTCCAAAGCAGTGACCCCCTTCCCTAGCCAGTGACCCCCTCTAAGCCAGATTCACATGTCGTTCCTACCTCCTCAAATTAACAGCCTCCCCACCAAACCAGCTGTATTCTCCACCCTCCTCCAAACCAGTGCCTTCTTTTAAATTGGTAGCAGATTTAACAGCAGATTTTATCATGTTTTTCTTTCCCTATAGGTCTGTCAAACTGGCAGAGCCTCACTGCAATTCTGCACCAAAATTAACTATACACAGGGCTCCGTTGTCATTGTGTTTTCCACATTGGTGGGAATGAGGGAAATGCAGCCAACACAGGCACAGGCACAGGCACAGGCACAGGCACAAATAAAAATAAACACAAATTCACAAGTACAAATACAGATACAAATTTAAATAATTGATCCTGTGCAAAGCCCTACAAATGACCATTTTGGTTTTTTTTTTCAATTTCAGTTCAGTTTGTTTGGTCCAGTTATTTCATTTATTTTGTCCATTTCTGGTTTTCTGTTGATTTTCAACAGAAAATGAATGATAATGATAAAAACACAAACATACACATCTGGAAATAGCAAAACCAATTAACCAAATGGAAAAAAAAACACCACAAAAATTTCAGAAACAGTAACCGACTGCAGATTGGTGAATGGGAAGTGTTTGTTATTCAGTTTGTTTGTTATCAGGAAAGGATTAGCAGGACTGCTCTTGAGTGGTTCCACTCATTCTTGGATGGGAGAATCCAAAGAGTGGTGATGGACAATGGCTTGTCGTGTTCTCGGTAGCTCTCTTGTGGAGTCCCACAGAGTTCCATCTTGTACCTGCTCCTGTTCAATGTGTATCTGCGGCCCCTGGGCGAGGTTGTACAGAGATTTGGAGTCAAGTGTCATCAATATGCTGATGGCACCCAACTCTATCTCTCCTTTTAATCTGACCCAACTCCTTCAGTCCCGGCTGCCGCTGGGGACTGGAAGTGGACAAGCCGACTGAATCTGAACAAGACTGAAATGATGATGGCTGGCCGGCTTTGTGACCTAGGAAACATAAGGACCCCTGTTATTGATGGGATCCAGCTTCCTTTGGTCACTCAGGTTCTCAGTCTTGAGGTGCTCTTGTTTCCATTGCTGCACTTGGATTGCCAGGTTGAGGTGGTGACCAGGAGCGCTTTTCACCAGTAACATCTGGTGAGAAGGCTGTGACTTTTTTAAAAATCAGATTCGGTTTTGGCCACCATTGTCCATGCCTTTGTAACCTTGAGACTAGATCACTGCAGTGCACTCTATAGGATGCTGCCCTTAATGATTGCTCAGAAGCTGCAGTTGGTGAAGAATGCAGCAGCCCATCTTCTGTTGGGGGTGGTTTGCCGGGAGTGCTTCTCCAGAGTCTGCACTGGCTACCAACATCTTTCTGGGCACATGTTAAGGTGCTGGTTTTGACCTATAAAGCCCTAGTCAGCTTGGGTCCCAGGTATCTGAAAGACTGTCTCTTCCCTCATCTCCAGAAAAGATGTAAGACCTTTGTATTTGACAAGGCATTTGGCAGGCAGGGATAGGATTGGGCGGGTGTAGGAGTTAGGGAAGGGTTGTGGGAGGGTTAAGAGAATTTTGTAGATGTTTTTATTGATTGTAAACCACCCTGAGCCATAATGAGAACAGCTATAATGAGAACAGCTATCCTTGCCATTAGAAGGCCGAAAGAGAAAGGACTGGCAGTAAGAGAAGAAATGCTTCAAAGCATGCAGGTGCCTTGATGAGCCAGGGATGAGCCCTAGGCAGGTGGTACAATAGGAAAGAGTAATGCGGTGGCTCAGGGGATACAGTGTGCTTTCTACCAGTGATTCATCTGTATAGCAATGTGGAAAGAGAGCAGATCAAACAGCCTCAGTGTGAAGGCACACAGGATAGAGGAGGTGGGGGGGGCTTCCACACCTTGGCACCTGCTGTCACTGGAGTTCTAAAGGCTTTGAATCTATCTCGCTCTCCCCTTGTGCCCCCAAGAGGAGGCAGGGCCTGAGAAAGGGCAGCAGTTGTCTAACAGTACCCATTTCCGGGTGGTACGACTCACTCACCCACCCATCTGAAGGGCTCAGGCAGGTGTTATATGAATTAAATTAGGCTGGGGAGGAGGGGCTTTGGCAGTCCCTTATTTGGCCCTGTTAATTAGTGATCTGATGGAGGAGAAAAGATTAACCCCCGCTCCCCTGCTTGTCACTCAGTAGATACACATTACATGGGCGCCTATTGTTCTAGCCCTCTGCCAAGTGGCAGACTCTGCAGCCAGAGACAAAACTCTTTAATTTATGAAGGGCTGAGTTTTAATCAGTTTTTTTATTGTTTGTTCCAGCCATAGATCACTTTAATGGCAGGTGAAAAAAATGCAGCATAAGCAAATCGCACACATGCCACTCTTCCGCCCTACTCCATATCCCTCAGATCAGAAGTATGATGCCAGCTCACACTAGGTAATACAAGCTGTGAAACTCAGAACAAACTCAGAGTCAGAGCTTCCCTGTAATAGGAATGAATGTTTCACATGGCCTTTCAGACATCCCTCCTCACTGGATTTAGAGAAGTGGGTGCAATGGAAACAAGGTCAGAGAATCCTACGTACAAACTCCACAAGGGCGCTAAACCATCCCCTGCAAATGTGTCCAGCTGTTCAGCATTGGAACAAGTTGACTAAAGAGGCTGCAGGCTCGCCATTGCTGAAGGTTTTCAAAAAGAGGCTGGACAACCATCTGTTACAGCTGTAGTCATCCTGTATCCAAGCAAGGGGTTGTACTAGATAGCCCTTGCGGTTCCTTCAAACGCTATGACTAGGATTTCATGATTCTCTTATTTTTTTAAAAAAAAAACTGCAGGGAAGAAGATTCCACAACCTCCCTTGGCAGCTTGCTCCATTGCCCAATGGTTCTTACAGTGATCAAGTTCTTCCTAATATTAACCCCTATCTGCTGTTGTGCAATTTAAACTCATTTCCTCTTTTTCTTTTCCTCAACAAAGAACAATCTCGCACCATATTTTTATGGAAAAAACCTTTTCAATATCTGACGGAAATACAGCATGTCCCCCTGTGCCAATGTCTTATTTTCTTTAAGCGAAGCATCCCCCACCAATTTCAACCTTTCTTCAAATGCCTTGTATTCCAAACCCTCTAAGCCAGGAGTGGGGAACAGCTTCCCTTCTGCACGTCATTTTGAAAATTAGTACATGCTCCATGGGCTGGAGAAGAGAATGAGGCAGACGTGCTTAATGGGTGAACTCAGGATGGGGGAAGATGAGGATCTAGATCATGGATCTATGCCATGGATCCATCCCCTAACTCGAGAGTATGCCCTCATCTCTGCTTCCTTCCCCTGGGCTCACTCATTTGGTGCTTGAGGTTAAGTACTGGATTAATGAGCCAGATCTGAAAATTGGAAAGGGTCCAAATAAAAAAATAAAATAACCACTAGTCAGATTTGGCCCAGAGGTTCTCCACTCCTGATCTAAATTTCGTATTTATTATAAATAAATGTATTTACTAGAAATAATTGATGCATTTATTTACCCAATTTTACCCCACCCTTCCCAAATGGCTCAAGGTGGCTTACAAAACAAATTTTAAAAGCCTATAAAACATGTAAAATGGCATAAAAATTCTGACCCCACCATCCTTTCCCCTCACACCTCCCCAACCCTACCCCATCCTCCTCAACCCCTAAGCCCCTCCACCCAACCCCCATTCCAACCTACAAATGCTTTTTTAAGCAAAAAAAAGGTCTTGCACTGCCTTCAGAAGATGTTTAGGCGCAGGTGGACTCAAACCAACCTCTGGGGGAAGAGTGTTCCATAAAACTGGGGCAGCAACCGAGAACACCCCCCTGCATGCTACCATCCTTTGGACAAGAGTAGCAGACGGAACATGCAAAAGGGCACTCCCTGCCAACTGCAGGGGCTGCAACGGAACATGGTAGGATGTCAATTTCTCACATATGTAGGGCCCAGACTGTTCAGGGATTTAAAGGTCAGAATCAGAACCTTGAATTGTGTCCGGAAAACTATAGGCAGTCAGTGCAGACTTCAGAGCACCAGTATAATGGGCTCCCTGTGACTCATCCCCGAAAGGAGCTGAGCCGCCGCATTCTGCACCAGTTGCAGCTTCTGCACAGTCATCAAAGGCAGCTCCACATAGAGTGCATTGCAGTAATCTAGCCTCAAGGTGATGAAAATGTGGATGGGAGTGGCCAGATCTGAGTCAGAAAGGAAAGGCCGCAGCCTCCTCACCAGATGAAGTTGGTTAAAAACGCTCCTGGCCACCACCACAACCTGATGATCCAGATGCAACAAAAGATCCAGAAGCACTCCAAGCCTGTGAACCTGATAGACCCGAGGGAGGGGGGGGGGACCCCATCAACAACAGGAGTTCCAATCCCCTCGAAGTCACAAGGCCGGTCAACCATTATCATCAGTCTTGTCACAATTCAGCTCACCCTCCTCCAGTCCTCGACCGCAGTCAGGCACTGAGTAAACACCGAGACTGCGGTGGCTAGGTTGGATGAAAAGGAGAGGTAGAGCTGAGTGTCATCAGAATATTGATAACACTTCACCCCAAACCTCCAAATGATTTTGCCCAGCAGCCTCAGATACTACTACTACTTATCATTTCTATAGCACTACTAGGCATATGCAGCACTTTAACTGTCACAGATATTCAGAGACAGGTGGGCTTACAATCTAAGGTAGAAATGGTGAGGGGAACACAAGCACACGCATATTCCCATTTTACAGATGGGGAACTTGAGGCATTGTGACTTGCCCAAGGTTACCCATTGAATTCATGGCTAGGGTGGGATTTGAATCCTAGCTTCTGAGGTCCAAGTCCATCACATTATCTACTACACCACATTGGTTCTTGATTATTTATTTATTTATTTATTTAGTTTAGAAATTGTTACCCCACCCATCCTGCCACAGGCAGCTCTGGGCGACTTACAATCAACAATAAAAACACTTAAAATTCTTAAGAGAAGGAGGAATTAAAATCATCGCTAACCACCCACTACCCTAACCCATTCCCCCCCCCTCCCCATCAAAAGCCAGGCAGAACAGCCACATTTTACAACAGCATTGAAAAGAGGGGAGATCTGAGGCCAAACGGGCCTCCACCAGCAGGGAGTTCCACAGCTGTGGAGAAGCCACCGAGAAGGCCCTCCCCATGTGGCCCGCCGGCAGACTCAGAAAACCTTGAGAAGAGCACCCCCTGATGACCGCAGGGACTGATCCAGGACCTGGGGTGTGTGTGAGGTGATCCCACAAATTGGTCAGGCCAAGGTTGTTTAGGACTTTATAGGCAAGCACCAACACCTTGAATCGGCCCAGGAAGACTATAGGCAGCCACTGCAGAGACCGAAGAACCGGTGTAATACGTTCCCAGTGGCCCAATCCCACCAGGAGACAGGCTGCTGCATTCTGCAACAGCTGCAGTCTCCAAACTGTCACCATGGGTAGCCTCACATAGAGTGCGTTGCAGTAGTCTAGCCTAGAGGTTATGAAAGCATGGATGACAGTGGCCAGGTTAGAATCTGAAACATACGGATGAAGCCGATGCACCAGATGTAATTGGCGAAAGGCACTTCTTGCCACAGACTCCACCTAAGCATCTAAATGGAGCTGTGAGTCAAGGGGCACCCACAGGCTCCATACCTGGGGAACCAGCGGAGGGCTTTCCCCGCAGCTTCTGGAAGGCCATCAGCCCCAGCAGGGGCTTGAAAGCAGAATGCCTGCTGGCAATGCTGCAACACCGCTGACAGCTCTGCAGGAGGACTGGGAGCCAGTTGGGCTGCCCCCCACCACTGCATTGTTTCCTTGCTGCTTGCCCGTGGCAGGGGCTGGAAGCAAGCCTTCAGGGGATATACCCCCCTCCTGGTAGCAGAGGGAGAGGGGCAGGGCCAAGACCTTTCACCTGTGGCTTCTAGCGGGGCGTTGACCCCAGTAGGAGCTTGAATCAGCGCACCTGCCAGCAACGCTGCAACACCGCTGCAGCTCTGCGGGAGGGCTGGGAGCCAGTTAGGCTTGCCCCCCTTCCACATTGTTGCCTCACTGCTCACCCATGGCAGGGGCTGGGACTAAGCCTGAAAGGGATATACCCCTCCCTTCCCGGTGGCAGAGGGAGCGGGGTGTGGCCAAGACCTTTCCCCCACGGCTTTCAGCAGGGAATTAGCCCCAGCAGGGGCTTGAAAGCAGTGTGCCAAAGGGCCCTTGGGCGTGGCCCTTGTTGGGGTCTGGGGGGGTTGGGGTGAGGGGTTCTTTTAGTGTTTTTTTAGTGGTTTTAGTTGATAGTGGGTATTTTCTGGGAGGTTATTTTGGGGGGTTAGAATTGGGGGTGGGGAGAATGCAGTTTATGGGACAGGATGGGGTTAGGGAGGGGGGTGTATTAGAGGTTGGAATGAAGGATGGGGGTTGAGAATCCTCCCCTTGACTGAGGCGGGACAGTCAGAGGGGGAACGGGGCTGGGGCTGATTGGAGGGGTGACACAGCCATTGAAGTCATGATGGGACGAGGTAGGTATGGTCCCTATTGGGGGAATGTTAGAGCTGTGCGGCAGGACTGGTGCCTATTATCTGTCCCTCTCACTACCCCTTTAGCAGTAGGGCAGGTGGTTCTGGATAAGAGGGGCCCTGACCATGCTTTGATGCTGGTAAATGTGAGGTTGGTAGCAAATAAAGCAACAACTGTCCAGGAACTGATCCTGGACCATGCAGCCAACCTCGTATGTATCCCGGAAACCTGGATGGATACTGAGTCGGGGCCTATCTTGGCTTACCTTGTTCCTGCTGGGTATTCCATGCAGCATCAACTGCAGTTGGAGGGATGGGGGTGGGCAGTGTAACCATGATTTTTAGAGAGTGTTGGACTATTCGGAGGTATCTGGCACAATCTATATTGGGTATTGAGGGTTTCCGTCTGGTGTTTGATGTGGCAGGGGACAGTTTGGGAGTGCTGTTATATACTGTGCGCCTACCTGTATGGCTGCCTCCCTACATGATCTAGCGGATTTGGTGTCAGGATGATGTTGCGGTCCCTGAAGACAATAGTCCTGGGGGACTTCAACATCCATGCTGATGCTGATCTTAGGGGTGTGGAGCATGAGTTCATGGCCTTCAAAGCAACCATGGGCCTGTCCCAGATAGTCAGCGGTCCGATGCACCGGGGGGAACATACCTTAGACCTTGTGTTTTGCACCGGCCTTGAGGCGGGTCCATTGGTGGGGGAGATATCAGCTGTGCCCTTGTCAAAAAAGTCAAAAGTTATTTATTAGGCACTCGCTATTGCCCTGACCGAAAGTATAAAATTTACAAGGAAACAAAATATGCATACATGAAAAACCAAAAAACAAATATTGGTACAATACATAAATAAAATATCATAATAAATCCCAACCTCTACGCTACATAACAAAAGTTCAAGAGGTGGGAGCAAGCTGAGCAGGGTATTTAACCTCCAAGCCTGCCCGGTTCTGGGAGGCTCTGGGGATATACCCTGACCCTCTGATCTGGATGACCGTCTCATCAATGACCTCATTGGGCTGTGGAACACCTTGCTGATGGAGGCCATTGATCCGACAGCTCCAAAGCGTCCACTTCCCAGGCGGCAGCACTGTAGGCCTCCTTGGTTTTCGGAGGGGCTGCAGGTGCTGAAGCAGGAGGGGTGGCGTTTAGAGCCACGGTGGCACCGTTCACATACTGAAGTCGACAGATTGAGACATAGAGCGCGTTTTCGAGCCGATGTCATGGCTATGCGGGCAGCAAAGAAGGGATTTTTTGCTGCCCTCATAGCATCCACTAAATCCCATCCAGACAAGCTATTCTGGGTGGTGCGGGGGCTGGTCAGTCCGGCTCCCCTCCACCTTGGAGTGAAATCATCTAGTGCCCGCTGTGACATGTTTGTGGATTATTTTGCGGATAAATTCGCTCAGATTCACCACGGGTTTGACGCCGCATTTCTTGCAGTGGGGCAATATGAGGTAATGGAAGCCCCGCCTTGTCCATGTTTGTGGGATCAGTTTCGGTTGGTGACCCCTACCAATGTGGAGGATGTTCTTGGGGCTGTTAGGGCTACCTGTTGTGAACTGGATCCTTGCCCGTCCTGGCTGGTTAAGGCCTGCCAGGAGACGATGGGGCTGTTGGTGGCAGAGGTGGTCAATGCCTCCATTAGGAAGGGCAGGGTGCCAGACTGCCTTAAGCAGGCAGTGGTACAGCCCCTGTTCAAGTAACAATTGTTTGACATTGACTCACTTGCCAGCTATTGGCCGGTCTCTAACCTTCCCTTTTTAGGGAAGGTTATTGAGCAGGTGGTGGCCCGGAAGTTGCAGGAGCATCTGGATCGTGTTGATTTTCTTGATCCCTCACAGTCAGGATTTTGCTCGGGTTATGGCACCGAGGCTGCACTTGTGGCGTTGGTTAACAACCTGCACCGGGAATTAGATCAGGGTCGTTCGGCCCTGCTAATTCTATTAGATCTGTCGGCTGCTTTTGATACCATTGACCATGAGATGTTGGTGACGCACCTGCAGGACTGGGCGGGGGTGGGCAGTACAGTTCTTGACTGGTTCCGCTCCTTCCTGGTCGAAAAAACTCAGCGAGTGGTGCTCGGGGACTATTTTTCATCATACTGAGACCTCTCATGTGGAGTCCCGCAGGGTTCTGTTCTGTCCCCTCTCCTGTTCAACGTGTATATGCAGCTTCTTGGCGAGGTGGTCAGGAGGTTTGGTGTGCAGTGTCATCAATATGCTGATGACACCCAGCTTTCCCTCTCTTTTTCATTGGACCCAGGCCTGGCAGTCTCGGTGCTTACCGGGTGTCTGGCAGCTGTGGGGAACTGGATGAGGGCAAATCGACTAAAGCTGAATCCTGATAAGACTGAGGTGATGCTGGTGGGTAAGGCAGCAGGGGTGATGGCCCCCATTATTGATTACATATTTAACAAGAGGGGAGACAGAATAAAACCCTGCAGGACCCCACAGGGGAGCTCCCAAGGGGGTGACAAGCAATCACTCATCACCTCATGCTCACACCTCCCCAACAGGAAAGAACAGAACCACTCAAGAGCAGCCCCCTGCACCTCTTCCAGGTCTCGCAGTTGTATATAAATCTGTCTCACACAAAGCTAGGACTAAAACATGGGTCTTTGAACTTCTCCAATGCAGGCTTTTACTTTTTAAGCTGAAGATTGTGCTTTAGCTTGTGACGTTGACTCCTTCACCAATTATTGACCAGTTATTTGGATCCCTCACAGTCTGACTTCCATCTGGGCTATGGCATTGAGACTGCGCTTGCAGCTTTGGTTGATGACCTTCGCTGTGAATTAAATCAGGGATGTTCGACCCTGCTAATTCTGTTAGATCTGTCCGCTGCTTTTGATACAGTTGACCATGAGATGTTGGTGACTCGCTTGCGGGACCGTGCTGGGGTGGGCAGGATCATTCTCGAACGGTTCTGCTCTTTCCTGGCTGGAGGAACTCAACGTGTAGCACTCGTGGATTATTCTTCATCCCCTCGAGACCTCACGTGTGGTGTCCCACAAGGTTCCATTCTGTCCCCTCTCATGTTCAATGTGTTATGCAGCTGCTCGGTGAGGTCGTGAGATGGTATGTGGTGTGGTATCATAAATATGCTGATGACACCCAACTCCACATCTCTTCTTCTTCTGACCCAGACCTGGCAGTCTCGGTTGTAACCCGGTGTTTGGTGGCTGTGGGGGACTGGATGAGAGCGAGCCAACTGAAACTGAATCTCAATAAGATGGAGGTGATGATGGTGGGTAAGACGGTGAGAATGTGGTGGCATCCGTCATTGATGGGATTTGCCCTCCGCTGATTCCCCAGGTTCTCAGTCTGGGTGTATTCCTCAACCCGCAGCTCTGCATGGAGGCAGTCGAAGCCCCATCGTGTCCTGTTTAATGGGATTAATTTCAAGACATATCACCCTCAGATGTGGGTGATGCTCTTGGGACTGTTCGAGTCACCTATTGTGAATTAGACCCATGCCCGTCCTGGATGGTTAAGGCCAGCCAGGAGACATTAGGACCATTGCTGACTGGGATTGTTAAAGCCTTCCTTAGGGAGGGCAGGGTGCAGGATCGCCTCAAGAAGGTGGTGGTGCAGCCTCTGCTCAAGAAGCCATCACTGGACATTGACGCCCATGCCAGCTATTGTCCAGTCTCTAACCTTCCCTTTTTAGGGAATGTTATTGAACAAGTGGTAGCTCAACAGCTTCAGGAGCATTTGGACCGGGTCAGCTTCCTTGATCCCTCTCAGTCTGACTTCTGTCCGGGTTATGGCCAGGGCCCCGAGGGAAACGCGGGTCTGCGATTCGCAGATTTCTCGCGGAATTCCCCTCCCCCCGTGGAATCTCCTGCTCCGCTTACCCCAGAGCAGAATTTCCAGCCTGCGCTGCGGGGACGCGGGACAGGAGATTCCATGAGGGGAGGGGAATGAAAAAACACTCGGGGCTTCCCCTCCCCAGCCTCCCCAGTTGCTAGGGCTTGCCTCCCCCACTTTAGATAACTAATTAACTTACTAGAGACGGCAGCAGCAGCTGCTCCGTCCAGCGCGCTCGTACTTCCTGGCCCCTCCCGACGGGGCCTCTCAGGGCAAAGCAGCCGGATGATGTCATCCGGCTGCGTCGCCTTGAGAGGCCCCGTCGGGAGGGGCCAGGAAGTACGAGCGCGCTGGACAGAGCAGCTGCTGCTGCCATCTCTGGTAAGGCAATTCCTTTTCTTTTTCGGGGGGGGAGAGTCAAGTAAGCCCCAGCAGCTGGGGAGGGCAAGCCCCAGCAGCTGGGGAGGGGAAGCTCTGAGGATTTTACCAGTGCAGGGGGAGGAGGAGGCAAGCCAAGCCCCCCACCCCCCCCCCCGCATGGTAAATCGCGCCGAGGCGCAGAATTGGCCCCTGACTCCCGCGGAATTTTTAAAAAAATTCCGCGGAAGAATCGGGGCCCTGGTTATGGCATGGCAATTGCACTTGTGGCCTTGGCTGATGACCTCTCCTGAGAGCTGGACCAGGGTCATTCGACCCTGTTGATTTTGTTAGATCTCTCGACTGCATGTGATACCGTTGATCATGAGTTGTTGGTGACTCAACTGTGGGACCAGGCAGGGAATGCGTGGGGCTGTTCTTGAATGGTTCTTCTCTTTCCTGGCTGCGAGAACCCAGCTGTGGTGCTGGGTAAGTATTCATCTTCTCCCCGGGGCCTCACGTGCGGAATCCCGCAGGGTTCCATCTTGTCCCCTCTCTTGTTCAATGTGTATATGCAGCCCCTGGGGGAGGTTGTTAGAGGTTTGGCATAAGGTGTCATCAGTATGCTGAGAACACCAAACTATATCTCTCGTTTTCATCAGACCCAGCAGTCTTGGTGCTTACCTGATGTTTGTCAGCTGTGGGGGACTGGATGAGGGTGCTTGAAGTTAAATCCTGACAAAACAGAGGTGATGATTGTGGGGAAAGCCGGCGGAGTGATGTCCGCCATCATTGATGGGGTCCTTCCACCCCATGGTATCCCAGGTCTCTAGTCTGGGGGTGCTCCTTGATCCACAGCTCCACCTGGATCTCCATGTGGCAGCTGTGGAGAAGGGTGCATTTCACCAATTACATCTGGTACGTCTGCTTAGGCCGTATGTCTCAGACTCAGACCTGGCCAGAATCATCCATGCTTTTTTTACTTCAAGATTAGACTACAGTAATGCACTCTACGTGGGGCTACCCTTGGTGATGGTCCATAGACTGCAGCTGGTGCAGAATGCGGTGACTCATCTCCTAAAGGGGACGGGCCTACGCAAGCACATTACTCCAGTGCTCCATTCTCTGCATTGGCTGCCAATAGTCTTCCAGGCCCAATTCAAGGTGTCGGTGTTGACCTTTAAAGGCCTAAATGGCCTGGGACCCACCTACCTGCAGGACCGCCTCACCCTCTGGATTCTGGATCGACATCTGCGGTCGGCTGGGGGCACCCTTCTTGACCCAGTCCCCTGGGTTTCCTGGGTGTCGACCATGAGGAGGGTGTTCTCGGTGGCTGCACCATGGCTGTGGAACTCCCTCCCGTTGGACGTCTGCCTGACCACTGACTTCTCCTCTTCCTGTAAAAAGTGTAAGACCTAGCTGTTCTGCCAGGCCTTTGCCAAGGGAGATGGGACAGGTAGTTGGGTTAGGGTGGGGTTTTATTGTTTTTGGGGTGGGTTTAATCCAGGGAAATGTTGATTTTAATGAATTTTATTATATGTTTTAAAATGTTGTTACCTGCCCCAAGATGCTTGTAGCAGGAAGGAGCGGCATACAAATGCAACTATAAACAAACATAAATAAGTAAATAAATCCAGGTGGGGGCGGTGGTAAGGAGTGTGTTTTGCCAATTACATCTGGTACGCCAGCTTCAGCCATATGTTTCAGACAGCGACCTGGCCACTATCATCCATGCTTTCATTACCTTTAAATTAGACTATTGTAACCTGCTCTACATGGGGTGATGGTTCAGAGACTGCAGCTAGTGCAGAATGCAGTGGCCCACCTCCTTATGGGATTGGGCCACCATGAGCCCATTACACCGGTGCCCATTACACCCATTCAGGGTGTTTATGTTGACCTATAAAGTCCTACATGGTCTCAGCCTGACTTACCTGTGGGATTGACTTACTCCCTGTGCCTTGGAGTGACCTCTGTGGTCTGCCAGGAGTGCCCTTCTCGAGGTCCCCTGTGTGGCCTGGGGGACCACTATGGAGCGGGTGTTCTCAGTGGCTTCACCTAGGCTGTGGAATTCCCTCCTAGAGGATGCCAAGATGGCCCCGGACCTCCCTTCCTTCCGGTGTATGAGTAAGATCTGACTGTTCCACCAGGTGTTTGACGAGGGAGATAGGGTGTAAGGGGGGGAGTGGGTTAGGGAGGGGGGGAGGGTTTATTTGTTCAGTGCCTTCCTTTTTAATGTGTTTTCATAGTGTTTTATGTTTATTTATTGTGTTTTAAGCTGCCCCAGGCTGCCTGGAGCAGGAGGGGTGGGATAGAAATATTGCAATAAATAAATAAATATCCTCACAACATCTGCATACACTTACCTACACCTGGATGTGGGTTCCTTTGTCCTATATTTACAGTCCATGTTAAAGGGTGCATTCACATCTTCCTTTGGTGGTGTGAGAGCTGTCATACTGGAACAGACCAATGGTTCAACTAGCCCAATATCTTGTCTACAACAGTAGGCAGTAGAGGTGGGACCCTGGGCCCATTACTGGCTACCGGATTTACCGGTTACCGGTTCTGTAAAAACCAGATTCCCGGATTAAATCCGGTATACCGGTACCGGATTTATTTCATTGATTTCAATGGGGCGCAGTGTCCCCATTGAAATCAATGAAATAAATGAATTCCTTCCCCCTCCCAGGCTGCACGGGTGGAAGGGGGGACACCCCCCACCCACCCTGCCCAGCCTGGATTTTTGTTTAAAAAAAGACTCAGAGGCGAGCCCACCCCCCAGCACCAGCGGCCGCGGCGTCCCCGCAGCCGCCGGTAAGTATGACCCGATCCCTGGGGGGGGGCGTTTAACACCCCCCCCCACCCCCCAGGGATCACCCCTACTAAAGTTCATAGCTTGCTTACCTTGCGGAGCTCCGGGTGCGGCGGCGGCGGGCGGTCCGGCGGCCTCAGCGCCGGCTGTGGCTGCCGGCGTCAGAGACGCTCTAGGCCTTCCGGGGAAACCCGGAAGTTCCCCGGAAGGCCTAGAGCGTCTCTGACGCCGGCAGCCACAGCCGGCGCTGAGGCCGCCGGACCGCCCGCCGCCGCCGCACCCGGAGCTCCGCAAGGTAAGCAAGCTATGCACTTTAGTAGGGGTGATCCCTGGGGGGTGGGGGGGTGTGTTAACCACCCCTCCCCCAGGGATCGGGTCATACTTACCGGCGGCTGCGGGGACGCCGCGGCCGCTGGTGCTGGGGGGTGGGCTCGCCTCTGAGTCTGTTTTTAAACAAAAATCCAGGCTGGGCAGGGTGGGTGGGGGGTGTACCCCCTTCCACCCGCGCAGCCTGGACTTGGGGAGGGTTTGTTTTTTTTAACTTGGGGCTTTAAGTTTTTACATTGCAGCCATTTTTAAATGGCTGCAATGTAAAAAAATCCAGTACCCGGAATCCGGTACCCCGGACCGGATTACCGGGTCAAATCCAATAATGCTGGTACGCCCAGTACCGGCATTATCGGATACCGGATTTTACCGGTTTCCCGCCCCTAGTAGGCGGTACTGGATATATCAATGGTAGATCAGAAATAAGTAACCACAGCTATTCAGTATCTGGACTGGATCCACAATAACTGCCAGCATCCATAAAGGCCTGGATACCAAACAGTATGAAGTTGGTGTTCACTGTTCAGTGGATTATCCAGTTAATCAGATTACTGATTTACTGCAATATCACACATTACCATTTGCCACATTCCTGTTTCCTGTATTACCATTTGCCCCTAACTCCTTTCCTATTTATTCCCTCCCTCCAGACCTGGGTTTAGAGTAGTAATGGTAATATTTGGTTATGTGGTAATGTGGTAAACCAGTTAACTTTTGAGATATTATCTGGTAATCTGTTTCAGTGGTTAACCTCTACAGTACCTGGTAAGTTACCAAATGACCACTGAACTAGCCAGAAATACTGGACATTAGCCATTGCTATCCATTTCAGCTCTAATCAAGAGAAGTGAAGAAAAGCAGGGCATCCATCATGCCCCTTTCCAAGCCTCATAACATCATGGCATTTGGAAAGGGATGTAGCCATGCCAGAAAAGAACATGGCAATGGGGTTGCCCTGCCCCTTTCTGATGTGACTGTGTAGCAGACAGCAGTCCTGCGGGGCTGCAGCCCCTTTAAGAGGGGACTGCATGGGCCAGCCAGAGGGCCTGGGGAAGCCAGCCCATTCCAAGGAATCAGCCTGAGACAGGCTGAGAAACACTGAAAGGAAGGATGCTGGCCCTTTAAGGGGCAGTAAAGCTAGATAGTTCACCACGCCCACTCTGCCTTTATAAGATGCTGGAAGGTATTGGGGAGTGCAGTCTCTGCCTGGAAGCTATCTCCTAGGCCTCTGCTGGAAGAAGCCTAAAGCTGGACCTTCTACTTTATACTCTCCAAGGAGAACTGGGGAGAACTCCTCCTGCTCCTCGCTCAAACCAAGCCTACCCCGAGAGTGGTGAGAGCACAGTCAGCCCAGTCCCCGCCCTCAGGGTGGGGACTGGCTGTGCTCTAGCTGCTCTGGAGTCCCATAAGGGACAAAACTAACATGAACGCGCTTTGGGTGTTCAAGCACACAGCCCAAGCGCGCTTATGGGAAACTGAATTTCCCACAAAGGCAGGTTTTCTTAAGAGCCCTATCGACTCAATTTAAAATCACACCTGGGCACCAATTGTAGGCACTCAGGCGTGTGCTGTGGGCAGCTGAGGCAGTCGGGGACTGAGTGCGCATGCTCAACTCACTCTGAAGAAGTGAACACAGCACGCCATGATCCTGCTGCTGCCCAGCCTGACTGGTGTCAGTTGGACTCGTGAGTAAATTGTGGTGGGAGATTGGGGATGGAATGGGGCTGGGGACAGTGGGGGGAGGGGTTTGGCGACTGGGTAATGGGAGAGGGGTGGATGAGGGAATCCCCAGTGGGGAATGGAAAGAGACTTGGAGTGGGGGGAGGGGTGGATGGGGAGAGAGACTGGGAAATGGGAAGAGACTTGGAGAGACTGGGGAGTGGGGGGAGGGGTGGATGGGGAGAGAGACTGGGGAATGAGAAGAGACTCACTCAGAGAGACTGGGGAGTGGGGGGAGGGGGTGGATGGGGAGAGACTGGGGAGTGGGAAGAGACTGGGAGAGACTGGGGAATGGGTTGGAGCATTGCTCTGTCTGTGACACTGTCAGAGACAGGACACTGGGTTGGATGGAGCATTAATCTGCATGTGACACTGTCAGAGACAGGATCCTGGGTTGGATGGAGCACTGAATTTGCTCTACCTGTGTCACTGTTGGAGACAGGACACTGGGCTGGATGGAGCATTGCTCTGCTTGTGACACTGTCAAATACAGGACACTGTGTTGGTTGCAGCATTGCTGTGCCTGTGACACTGTCAGAGCCAGGACACTGGGTTGTTTGGAGCATTGCTCTGGCTGTGAAACTTTTGGAGATAGTGCGTTGGGTGGAGCATTGCTCTGTGAAACTGATGGAGACAGGGCAGTGGGTTAGTTGGAGAATTGCTCTGGCTGTGACACTGTCGGAGACAGAACACTGGGTTGGATGGAGCATTACTCTGGTTGTGATACTGTCGAAGATAGGACAGTGGGTTGGTTGAAGCATTGATCTGCGTGTGACACTGTCGGAGACAGGACACTGGGTTGGCTGAAGTATTGCTCTGCCTGTGACACTATTGGAGACAGGCCAGTGGGTTGGTTGGAGCATTGCTCTGTCTGTGACAGTATAAAGTTCCTTAACACATCTATCATGCTGGTGTAATTGTGCATGCTGAACAATCTACACACAAATCTATCATGCTGGTGTGTATTGAGTGAGAGATTTTTAAAACTATATTTGTTTAAACCCCCCAGTAATGCTGAACACTCTGGTGATATACCCTGTTTTGCTTTGGTAAATTAACTGAATTTCTTATTGAAATTTCTTCCTTTATTCTCCCATGCTTTGAGCCTGCAATGAAATTCATAAAGCCACTGTGAACTAGCTATTCAGCTAGTGTAAATGCTTTATGCTCGCAGGGAATCTGGCCTATTAATTTTAGGGATCAGTTAAGGGTGCTTCTAGATGTTGCAATACTTTGTAGGTGCTTCTGCTGGAGTCCGTGAGTGATAATCATTGGGTCTGAAAGCACTCCTAAGTTGTTATTACAGTTTTATGTTGTGTTAATGATTGCAAACATACCTTTTTAGGCTAAAATTTCTCATCCATTATCTTCAGGCTTAGGTTAATATTCTTTGGTTAAAAGTGCTTTTCCTGCATTTTGGTGTGTCTTTTGTTGCCACATGGTGGGTGCTTCCTGCCCTCTCCAGAAATGTGCATGCCTCTTCTCCCTTTGTAAAACTCTATGCAGCATTTATGGTGTGCCATTTAGGATTTCATATAATCCCATTGGCCTTTGCAGCATTTTCTGTGCATTGTAGTTGTGTGACCATTATGGTTGTGCATTTCAAAAGGGCCTGTTTGTTTGGACAGGCAATTGACAGCCATGGATACAGTGTAGGTAGATATTGGAATGCTGGTCTGGATGGAGCTGAATGTGTTAGAGGCCACTGAGCTGTTAAGGAGGATAAGGATAGTGCCATTTCACAAATATTAGTTTGCATTTGGGTTGCTTTGGATAATACGAGACTGCATTTTTCTATTTTATACTTATTATTGTATTTTATTGATTTGTTACAGTAAATTGTCATCATTTTTCTATAAGTAGCCTTATTTCTTTTTGTGTTTTATTGGAATAAAAGACAACAGAACTGTTGCAGAAAAGAAGCAGGTAGCAGAGTCAGAAATAATTGTCACTGCCATCCTGAGTCTGATGCCCTGGCTCCGCTTTTGCCCTGTCTTATGCCCTGGCTCTGCCTACCGTTGCCCTGGCTCCGCCCCTAGGCTAGGCTCTGCCCCTATTTTCGCCGGCCCGCTGAAGGCTTTGCCACCGGCGGCAGGTTTAACTCGCACACTGCCCCTTCAGCCTCCAAACCCACCAGCTTCCCCTGGTGTTTGCTATGTACTTTGGATACAAGAATATTATACCTGACTGCTGCTAAGTCAGAAGAGACTTGACTGGGCCTGCAGGGTGTGAGCGACTGAACTTGCAGCCCAGAGACACACTGAATGCTGTATATGTGTCTATAATAAAGACCTTGAACTGATTCCCATATGACTTGTGAAGATTGCTGATTCCTGTGTAAGTGACAGCCCAGAGGGGTCAGGATTCTGCAGTAACTTAACCCTGGGAACTCCACCCTGCTGCAGACCGTGCCTCCTTAAGCATAGGGACATTATGGCACTTGGAAAGGGGTGAGAGAGCTCTTTCACACCTGCCTCTTTGTAACGTGGTCATGTCCTCTTGTCAGAGAGCTCAGAATGGGCAGGCATCAAGGGGTGCAATCTTATCATTTGCCCCCACCCAGAACCCATGGACATATAAAGCCCATCTCCTGTATTTCACATCTGGATTCTATCTTTTAAATGTTGAACACCCTAACCTTGTAAGGGTGGGAATTCCGGTTCTCCCGAGATCCAATATTGCTGGTATTTGGGTGTATCGGCTTAATCTGATAAATCCGATATTTACCTGTACCGGCATACCGGATTTTTAACATTGACCGCGGTACCGGATTTTTTTACATTGTGGCCATTGAAGTCAGTAGCCGCAATGTAAAAAATCCGGTACCGTGGCCAGTGTTAAAAATCCGGTATGCCGATACCAGTAAATCCAGTACCTGGGAGATCCAATACTGGTACATCCGGTATCCAGTATTTTCCCTGGTGTCCCACCCCTACTAACCAGCTAATAGTCATGGATGGCCCTATCTTCCATTCACTTATAAAATCTTTTCTTGAACCCAGTTATACTCTGGGCCTTATGTAAAAGCCTTTGGCAGGCCCAATCTGTATCATATAAAGAGAAGCTCTTCCACCGTGAATTTGCCATAAACATTTCCACTAGGAAAATTCTATTGTTTTTGGAACAGATAGAGCACATACCCACACTGAGCAAAAGGCCATGGAATACATTTCCTGCTGTATTATGCCCAGCTCTAATTTCAGTTCATTGCAGACAAATGAAATCTCGATCTGGATCCAGATATAAAGGGTTGGTGTGTGCCCAGTTATGTTAGTTGGCAAAGCAAAATTGAAAAGCAGAGACCAGCTGAGAGAGAGTCTGTCCACATACAAGCCAAGTCTGAGAGATAGTGAAAGCTGTCAACAAAGGCCAGGCAATTGCTCTAGGCCCGGATGGAAGTTGTGGTAGCTCAGCCTCTTTCTGAGCTGTGGCAGGTTGCCTTCATAATGGTTACTTGTCTTCTCTCCCACAGCCATAGATGAGTTCATGTCTGGCCCCTGCTTCTCAGGATGGTGACTGACTAATTGTTGTTCAGCAGGAAGATGGTGGTCAGCTGCCCAGCCATTGACAAGATAAATGCTGCAATGGGAAAGTGGAGATAAACAAGCCATCCATCTATGGGAACTTGTGTCTCCAGCTGGACATGTTTGTGATGAATAAGCAAACCGCCATTAGGCACCAAGGGCCCATGCCATCCCTGTGGGTTTCCAGCAGAGTCAGTGGGTTTACCACAAGGCTGGAATCGATCCAGCGTATTAGTAACTCATTCAGACAGTGTGCACTGGCTTCAGCCTCCATCACAAAACTCTAGATGGAGGGATGACTTAAACCTACCCAAATTTTGAGCAGATGAGAGAAAAGCTTCACTCCTGCCAATAAGTTCCTCCCGCATGATGAATAAACTCCGCTCCCTCATGCACCCACAAGTACATACACACTAATGCACTTTCACTCCTTCATGCACATACTCTCCTTTACACATGCTCCTCTGTACACACAGAGACTCACTTTCACTTATTCAGTCTCAGACACACATCCCACATAGAGGGCATTTTCTGATGTGCATAAATGTGCCTAATTTGCCTCTGCCAGAAACTGTGAGAGGCAAATCAGGCACAGAGTTTGTTACATGGGAAAATAAAGCCACACGGCTTTGGTGGTGATCATGTGGGAGATGCAACACCCAAAAATTCAACTTTGCATCCCCCGCATGATCGCCGACAAAGCCGTGTAGCTTTGTTTTCCCACGTGACAAAAGCTGAGCCTGATTTGCCTCTCACAGTTTCTCATCCAGGCAAATCAGGCTCATTTATGTGTGTTTCTGCATGTCAGAAAGCGCCCAGAGACTCATTCGTGCATACACAGATATACGCAGAGACTCACCCTCTTTCACACTAATTCTTTCACATACACATGGGGGCGGAGTGCAGCCTGGTTATGCATGGAAGGGGGTGCAACTCCAGCTTTGGCAGGGAAATGTGGCCATGTCTGGGAACAGCAATGATGCCCACCCAGGAGCTTTGGCAGTGGCTGCAAGAGTGCGAGGGCATTCTGGAATCCTGGTGGCCACTAAAAACAGGGAACAACCTGCCTTTGGCAGGACTGTGGGATTTTCCTATAAAAGCAGGATGGCACTGCTCGGTAGAGCTAAGACAAGAGCAAATATTCCCATTCCTGTTCTAAAGGGAAATCCTGAGTGTACGTCGGTACTTCGGCAGTTTCTGGTGATTCCATGCTTCCACCATTTTTTCATAATTTTTGTCACTTTCTTGGATTTTTCGTCACTTTCCGGGACTTTTTGTCACTTTCTGGGACTTTGTCACTGTCCAAGAATTTAACAACAGTTTTACAATAGTTCTACAACACTTTTATAGCAATTTCCACACTTCCCCAGTGCTTAGCTGGAAAGTTTTCATGTACAGACCCTGGGAGTGCATGCAGGGCACACAAGGGACTTGGGACTAGCCCATGGCACCTCTGTTCAACTTGCAAAAAATAACAGAAAATGGCGGAAACAGAAGAAAAGCTAGTAAGTTTCCATGCTGCTATGCGCTGATGCCCACTGTTTGTGCCTGACTGATGCCCACTACCCACGCACCCACCCACACGCCAGTGAGCTCGCTCTAAAGGATAGAGCCTTTCTTGTCCTCAAAGTAAAAAAAAAGTTTACAAACCTGGCAGCACCTCCTGTGCCCGCTGTTTGCTCCTCATCAGCTGTCTCTTATACACATCTAGATGTGTATAAGAGACAGGCCACCACCACTGAAGGTCCAGGGGCTGTGGCAGCGTCCTCCTCCTCCTCCACCACCACCAGCTCTGGGAGCACCACGTTGGCCCCCAGGTGTTTAATTAAGACAATAATCGTCTTCATTTTTTTAAAAAAAATTTAAACTGACACAGACCCCGTCACCCACCAATACCCACCAACCAGCCAAAACAACACAGCCAAACCAAACACAAACATCCAAAACACATGAACTGAACTGAACAGCCAGCCAGTCAAACACACACTCTCTCGCCACACAGCTCTGCACGCACTCAAATTTCCGGTTTCCAATGCGATCACGGAATCTCGCGATACCTTTTTCCAAATGCCTGAAATGAACCGGACATGACCGAACCGAACGGCCGAACCCGAACTCGGCGACCGACCAGAACGCCCGAACCGAATGCCCGGACCGAACCGAACGACCAAACCCGAACCGCAATCTGTTTGCACATCCCTATTCAAACCTATTTTGTTTATTTATTTATTTATTTATTTATTTGTTTATTTAAATGTTTATCCCACCCTTCCCTCAAAGGCTCAGGACGGCTTGAGGCTCAATGCTGCCTTGCTCTCTCTGGATGAAAACCAAGACGGAGGTGCTGGTAACCCTACATTTCCTGGTGGTTCCCTTAGTGAGCTTTGAAACAGAGCCCTTCATAGCAGGGGCTCCTCAGCTCTCTCACAGTTTCCTACCACTCCCATCTGGGAGCAGTCAGGTCATGTCAATGGCTCAGTAACTTGTTAAAATCTTTCCTGGGTTTACTACAGTTTTTACAAACACATTTCTCCTGCATGTTTGCTGTTACATCCTGAACTTTCTGTGTATCTAAATCACTCACCCAGATCTTAAAAATCTGACTCTTTGAACTTCTGCATAGAACTTCTCCCAGAACTTGTGTGTGTACAAAGTTCTCCTGGTAAACTGCTTTGCTCCAGGCAGTTGTGGTCACTTGGTTTCCATGACAACCCCTCACGTCTACAGTTGCAGCTACTTTAGGCTGCCTCAGGGCAGTGTTTGAAGAATGCATACAGGAACTGCCTCAGGGAAGTGTGTGTGTGAAGAATGTATCTGGAATTTACTTGTGGATGTGTAAAGCCAGAAGATTGAAAAATCTGGAACTTTAAGGTGTGTGTAAAAATGCTCAATGACAGTTCTAGGAAGGCTGCATTCTCACAGGAGCTTACCCAGCTCCACTCTGGACCTAATCCTGCAAGGCCATATGGGGCTCCATTACAGGAGAGAACAGCAAATGGTCCACCATTCCCTTCTCTTCCCGACTGTGACATCACAAACAGTGTAGCCAATCATCACGTTCTCTGAAATATCTCCACCTCCCCAGTTGAGTGTGGAAGGGGGCACATTTCTGACGGTGCCAAAACTATCAGTGCAGCCATTTGAGGTTTGCTTTGGGGAGAAGCTCTAAGACCAGATCTTCCTTTATATAAAATAATTTCCTCCCACCTAGTAAATATATGTACCGGCTTTGGAGCAGTAGTAGCAAAGGGGGCTAAGATAGACTCTTCACTGTTTGTCATCCTAAAGCCCTCATTTCTACTCAGAAGCCAGGTTCCAGGCAGCAAAGAACTACTTTAACTTAAACCTACCCAAAGTCAGATTGCAAGCCAAGGTGGAGGAGAACAAGCAGGAAGCTGTCCTGGATAGCAGAAGTAGAAGAGGAGAAAGTTCTTGTGATGGGAGAGAGGAGGTGAAAGAGACAGCAGGGGGAAGATGAGGAAGATGTGCTTTAGCTGAATCCTGGAACTCAGTAGGGTTTGAGGAGGAGAGGAGGGGATTCCAGGCTCAGTTTGTATAGGGTGTGACTGAAACAGCAGAAGTGGGTTCTGCCAGAGTCTCTGGAGAGCCTGAGATTGGGGAAGTCATAGAGAAGAGAGCTATAACAGCCATGTCAAGATGGAAACTCCCTAGTACTGAGATGGGTAGTAGGTTTATTATTTGCAGGTATTACTCACATTTTGGGTAACCCATTAACTACCGGAATAATATCCACAACCAAAATGGGTTTTCACATATCCAGTTTTCAGAGTTTTCAGAGGGGGAGTGTTTTGGAGGAGTGGTGGTGTCTGGTTTTTCATTTTGATTCTTTTGTGTTTTTTGTTATTTTGGTATTATGGTTGCATTGTTTTTGACAACTAAACATGCACAATAGTACAAATATTGCCAAAATGACTCAACCAAAATACTAAAATGACTAAAAAATGAAATAGTCAAAATGAAAAATAAAGGGGGGAAAAATAGCCAAAACCTCAAATGAAGTAACTGAAATGGATACCCACCAGTGCTCAGATAGCTATCAGGATTGCCTGAGATGCCATTTTTGGTTTGGTAGTGTACATTTGATGGCCTTACTTGTCTTTTTTGGAAACTCATTTCAACTGTACTCCACCCTGAGCTTCAATTAAGAGATGGGGAGGGACCCTTCTGTGTCAAAATCTCTTATCCAATCTCCCTCACAAGTGCTTCCTAGGAACAACAAGAGAGATGTCCACACTCTCCCCACCCTTCTGGCAGCCCATTCTTATTAACTCACAAAGTATCATGGGTCTTTTTAATGAAAAAACTGCATGACACACCTCAGATCCTCTGAGCATAGTCAGGGCCTCTGAACTGAGGCAACAGGAGGAGTTTGATCAATGTTTTATTCTCTTTCATACAGGCAGAGCAAGCCACAGTGGAGTATCTGGCAATTAGCTGTGGCTGTGGCAGGAGCTCTTGGTCTTCACCATGCATGCTCTATATGAAAACTCTCACCCACCAGAACTGTGCTTTACCCTTTATGGGAAACAAAGTATGTTTTGTCTGCTTAGGAAAATTTTTTGCCCATAAGACCACTTTCTGCTTGTCATTCAGGACCAGCGTAGACTGGGTTGAAGGTTCAGAGGCTCTTATTCAATCAACGGTGGCATTAACTTTTCTCCAGGATGTTTGCTCCATTTGTGATCTCTCTATCCTTGTCTTGAAAGTAGTGCTGAACTGAGCAATTGCAGCAAAAGCTATTTCCATAGGAAACAAACCATTTGCCTGTGCTCGCATGACAAGGAAACTTGCCAGCTTTTTCACTAGTTCCTATTTGGTAGTTGCTAGAGGTGGGACCCCGGGCCCATTACCGGCTACCGGATTTACCGGTTACCGGTTCTCTGAAAACCGGATTCCCGGATTAAATCCGGTATACCGGTACCGGATTTATTTCATTGATTTCAATGGGGCGCTGTGTCCCCATTGAAAT
>QEPC01006987.1:1095617-1128517 GCA_003113815.1 Sphenodon punctatus
CAGCAGCAGCAGCAGCAGCAGCAGCAGCAGCAGCAGGAGTCAGAGTCTAAACTTGCAGACACTACAGCCCCACAGGTGGTGGTGGTGGTGGTGTATGTGAGAGAAATGGAAAGAGGCGAGTAGGTATTGCTCTAGGATGGACTAGAGGCATCACCATAAATGCATGATATTTTTTATGTGTTGTTTATGTGTTCCTGTTTCAGAGAGGGTCAGGAAGCCACCCCCACCACTGGTGCCTGGGCTCCCAGAACCCCATCAAGGTGGAGGTTGGAACTGCCGCCAGAAGAAAGCAGGCACATGAGGTCTGATGTCTGGTGGTGGTATGACAAGCTGAAAGGCATATTCGCTGTATGCAAGGTAAGGTATGGGGACTGGAACAACAGGGAAAGAATTGCCCTATGACCTGTTAGGAAGTCCCCTGCAGAGAGAGATTGGCCACCCACCCACTTGTGGAGACAGAATGCAGGCAGGGCTTGACAGACCATTGGTCTGACACAGTATGGCACTTCTTATGTTCCTATCTTTTTATATTCTTTAGATATGCTGCAAAAAAATTAAGCGGGGCTCACAGTGGACCACATCAGGGCTAATAGCACACATGGAGAATGTGCATGGAGCGATGGTGAGGCAGTGGGACTCTGGCGTGGAAGAGCATCATCGCCAGAAGAAGGGGGGGAAGGCACGGCAGAAGCACTGCCATCAAAGACCTTCCCCCTCCTCCAGCTCCACTGAGGAGTCCCCCCCCCTCCCAAGGAGGAGTCAGAAGTGGCAAGGGCTTTTCGGGCCCAAGTTGAGAGGCCAACCCAGGAATTTATGGACGGGCTAAGGCTGCAAGCCCTGACAGTGGAGAACTGGCTGGGGGACCGGTTCCAGGAGGTGGCGGTATGGGAAAACAAGATGGAGGCGTATTCCCAGTACCTCCACACTGAGATCGCAGACCTGGAACTCTACCACCAGTCGGTCTCCAAGTGGCAGGCAGCTGTGACCAGGGTCGTGGACTTTGCCCGCCAACATGGGTACCAAATGGCAGAGGACGTGATGCCTGCCCCTTGGTCCCGTGCACCCCTTTTGCCTTTCCCCCAGGTTCTAGGGGACAGGTCCGAAGAGTAGACCCCTACGTTTCCTTTCCTTTTATATATATTAATGTTTGGTTTTGGTTTTATAAAGTTGTGTGTTGTTGTTATGGTTGAAAGAGTTTTAATAAAGGTTATATTTGTTGTTACGAGCTTTGTTTTTTCCTGTCCGATCTTTTATCCCTCTGTGCTGAAGTTCTGGCAGGTGGCAGAATCTCATTGTATATACAGCTTGTCAGATCCCTACCTGACATCAACAGCAGCACTAGGTAGTGTATTAGCCCCAAGACGTGCCAGCAGCAGGGTCTCAACTTTCAGAGAGCCCCCCAGGGTTTGTGTCTGTGTTGGTGTGCCAGAGAGAAAGAGAGACAGGCTCTTTGGCAGCAGGCAGCAGGTGGCAGGTGCTGGTGGTCAGAGGGGCTCTTTCAGCAGCTTCAGCGGGCATCCATGGGTGGGTGCAGAGGAGTAGGCTGGTGAGGGTGCAGGCTGGCGTGTGGGCTCTGGTGGCTGCTGGCCAGTCAGGCATGAGCAGCGGCAGCACCCAGATGATGGATCTTGGAACTGGAGTGACTGCTTCTGGATGCAGTGGAATGGAATGACAGCACCCCGTGACTGGAATGATGGTCCCAGAATCTCATTGATGGTTCCTGGAATGGGTATGACTGCTTCAGGTACAGTAGAATGACAGCCTATGGAACTTGAATGATGTCCCTAGAATTAGTGCTTGGTTGAGCACACTTCATTCAGTCATGCAATAGGTGGTAGCAGGTACAGGAACACACGCAGGAAGGCAGGCACATATAATACATTGTGTGTTATTTCCATCTCATTCTGGTAGGTTTGCTGCTGGATGTGGCCAAGGGCATTGACCATGAGCACAGATGAGAGCTCTCGCTGGTTCTTGCAGGTGGCAGCTTGAGCTGGATACACTTCTCCCCCTCCACCCTCATCTCTCTCGTTCTAGCGGGGAGCCTCTCTCCCCCCCCCCTCTGGCCATATAGTGCAGGTGACAGCATGGGTGGGATCGTGTCTGTATCTCCTTCTAGCAGTGGGGAGACTCTCTCTCTCTCTCTCTCTCTCTCTCTCTCTCACTCACACACACACACACACACACACACACACACACACACAATGAACAGCAGGTTGCTAATTCGTAAAGAAAAGGTGGAATGACAGCACCCTGTGAGAAGAATGACAGGGCCCAAGAATCCTGAGGGTGGGTCCTGGGGCTACAGTGGCAGCTTCTAGAACTTGGACAGACCTCCTTGCCAGTAACGTAGGCCCCAGAACCCTGACGGTGGATCCTGGGGCTGGAGTGCTGCTGTTTCTTGATGCCATGGAATGATGGTTCCAGAAACCCTGAGGGTGGGTTCTGGGGCTAGAGTGGAAGCTTCTAGATATTGGACATCCCTCCCTGCCAGTAATGTAGGTCCCAGAAGAACCCTGACAGTGGGTCCTGGGGCTGGAGTGGCTACTTCTTTAGACAGTGGAATGACAATGCCCCGCGAGCGAAATGACAGGCCCAAGAACCCTGAGGGTGGGTCCTGGAGCTAGAGTGACAGTTTCTAGATATTGGACAGCCCTTCCTGCCTATAACGTAGGCCCCAGAACCCCAACGGCGGGTCCTGGAACTGGAGTGGCTGTTTCTTGATGCCATGGAATGACAGGGCCCAGTGAGCGGAATTATGGGCCCAAGAACCCTGAGGGTGGGTCCTGGGGCTAGAGTGGCAGCTTCTTGATATTGGACAGCCCTCCCTGACAGTAACGTAGACCCCAGAACCCCAACAGTGGGTCCTGGGGCTGGAACTGGTGCACTGAGGATCCTTGCTCTGCCTGCTTGGCCCGGAGGAGCTCGCTGTCCTTCACGCTCCAGTTAAAAAAACCGGACAATTTCCTCCCCCACTCTATCAGGGAGCTAAGGGTGTCTGACCCAATCCCTTTCTCCCCCAAGCCCAGAGCGTTCCTGACCACCAGGTGAAGGGTGTGCATGGCGCAAGGGATGCTGGTGAATCCACCATCGTGGACTGCCTTCAGTATGTTTGCCACATTGTCCATCACCACGCATCCCTTGGTGAAGGGCGCACCTGGTGTGACCCACTCCCTCAACATAGCGGTCAGGTATACCTCAATGTTTACAGCTGTGTTGGGGACAGACATCGATAACTTCAGCCTGAAGCAGAGCCCACCCATACCTTGCTTCAGGACCCCTCCTGCCACTCCTGAAAGCTGCCTCTGGGTCCTGCCACCAGTGTGCCATTACCACCAGGTAGGCATGCTGGGCATTCCTGGTGGACCACAGGTCTGTGGTGAAGTGGAAAGTGGCCCCCCCAGCCAGCTGCTGCCTCTCCCACTCCTTTAGAGCCCGGTACAGGGCTGGCAGGCAGCACATTTCGACTGAGGGTGGTGCGGCACAGTACCTTAAACTGGGGGGCCAGGAACCCAATCAGGTGCCTAAACCCCATATTCCCCACCATCAAGAAACGCTGCCCATCCACAGTTATCATTTCCCCCAATAGGCACATGGCTTTCAGCTGAAAGCCATGTCACCCACCATGTCCTGCAGCTGCTGGCTGACTTGGCAGCTGCCCCCACCCCAGATCCTCCATGGTGCTCTGATGCTGCTGGCGAGGCTGCTGCTGCTGTGCTTCCACCCTAGCAGGAATACTGCTCCTGCTCCTAGAGGCAGCTGTTGGAGCAGCACGCTTGCCAGCTGATGGAGGCGTATGACTGGACGCTGCAGCCAGAAACCCACTGGCGTCTGCTGCCCCTGCCTGCCCACTTAGCAGCACAGTTCTGTGGCATGATTTGTGATGTCTCTCCATGGCAGTTGTGCCAAGGTTGGTGAGCGCCTGCCCACGCTTCACCACCTTCTGGCACAAACTGCACTGCACCTCCTGGGGATCATCTGCCCACACCAACTTAAAGTGCTCCCAGACCAAAGATTTTTTGCCCCCTCCTGCCTTCTGGCCCGCACCGGGTGATGCACTGGGAGCCAGGGCAGGACATGGTGGCAACACAGCTCGTGGAGGGACAGCCATGTCCTCCTCAGCACCAGCAGATACCTCCTCCACAGAACTTCTGTCTGCCTCGCTGTCCCCAATCTCAGATATGTCCCCCCACGAAGGGGACTACTCAGCCCCTGAGCCAGATGGACTGCCCACCATGCTGCTGCTGCCACTCTGAGCAGCGCTCTCCCTCTGCTCCCGATAGCTGCTGCTGCTGCTCTGCTCTCTGCTGCCATTGCCCAGGGATCAGACCCTGCCTCTAGCATCTGGGGTGGGATCCACCAGCCCTGGACTGCTGGGGGGGGATCGCCTCTACAATGGGGGACAATGGTGGCCCCTGAGGAACTTTGGGCCCTGAAGCACCTGCAGCCGCAGATGAGACAGCCTCAGCCTCCTGCACTGCAGGCGTTGCAGTGCCCCAGGTGGCAGTGGAGGATGCTGCCAGGAGGCGATACCTAACCACCCCCTTTTAGTGCCACTAGTTCTGGGAGCCTCAGAAGCCTGTGGCCCAAAATCAGGCCTGCGAAGCTTGGAGCGTGGTGATGGGGTCTGGCTGCTGCTGCATGCTGCCACTCCACTGGTACAGCCCCTTCCACATCTGACACGTGCCCCAATGCCTCCCCTAAGGGCAGAAGACCGGCCTCTCCTTCCCTTCTCCATTTGTCTCTCCAAAATAATGCAGCACACAAAGATTTTATATTTTATTTTTTAATTCAAATTTTTAATCTAATATTATATATATCTAAACTAAGTCTAACTGCTATTAACTATTCTAAATGCTATGGAACTAAATGGATTATCTAATAACTACGAAGGCCTAGTTCTACAAAAACATTGATTTTTAAAACTAAATCACTAAACCCTATTTCTATCTCTAAGTTAACACCTCTATCTATCTATCTATCTATCTGATTGGTGGGGGGACACAAACAACACAGGGAGGGGTACAAAACTGAAATGAAACCTAAGTAATCCTACTCCAAATAAATCCAAAAACAAGGGAAGGGAATCAGGGATGGAATATATAGAGGGAGAGGGAAAGGATTCAATGGAGGGGGGATGAAGAATACAGGGATGGGTAAAAAAAATAAAAATAACTCCTAAATCTATCTAATCTAAGGTAAATAAATAAAGTTAGGTAGGTAAATATGTGGGAATGGGTGAATAGGAGGAGGATGGCAATGGAATGTGACTTTGGGAGGAACTGGAAGAGAGGGAGACTTCTGACAACACTGCTGAAAGGATCGGTGGCTAGCATAGAAGGATTTGGAATGGGGGAGGGCAAAGACCTTTGTTCCTTGCTGCACCCGCCTTTCCACAAGCCCCATTGGCTCTGTGCAGGCTAGCCTGTGGCCAATTGCAGCCTGCCAAGCCAGTGGTGTGAGGAAAAGAGGGCTTGTGATTGGTCAGGCAGGCTGCTATTCCAAGCCTCTCTACCCCTAATGCCAGGAAGTCTGCTCCTGAGCTGTCCCCCCTCCTCCCTGGGCTTATTCATCACATTTGTCCCGCCCAAACTCAACCGAACTTTACCGAACTGTTCAGTCGTTCAAACGTTCGGTTCGGCCGTTCCGTTTGGTCGACCAAACATGTTGAGTTCAGACCGAACACCGAACACTGAACACCAGAACTGTGTTTGCACATCCCTACTACAGAGCATCAACTTTGCCAACCAATCACAAAGCAGGAGATTTGTGTGTGTGCATCTTGTGACTCATAGCCATATGAAGATTTTGCATAGCTCTTAGCATTGGGAACTTTACCCACCCCTGATATATTCCATTTTAATGACTTCATTTATTTTATTTCATTTCCTTCATCATGGCTGATGCACATGCAATAATAGTGCTGAAATAGTGCTGAACACTCATAGTGCTAAAATGAAGTAACCAAAATAATGAAACAAAATAACCACCAAAGTGAAACATTTGAAACTAGAATCCAGTTATTATCTGTTTCATCAATTTCAGTTCAGATAACACAAATTTGACAGATTTTTTCTTTTGCACAAATGCTCATTTTGGCTCTAATTAATGGTCTCTGCTTGAGATGGTCTCTAATTTCATATATCTCAATTGGATCCTGGTACTAGCTAAACACAGAGGCAAGAAAAACAAAAACAAAAATGAGTCACTGTGTGTCCTGTTCATACATGCACATGTTGTCTCAACAGTGGGGTCGATCTCATGCCCTGTGTGCGCCATATGGTATGCACATGCAACCCCCACGCATGCCCATTGAGGGAACATTGTGCGACACACAAGCAGATCCCCCATGCATGGGTTTTGGAATCACAGCCCCTGATGGAAAACTGATCACATTCACTGTCATACTGGGTCAAACCAATGATCCATTTAGACCAGCATCCTGTCTGTGACAGTGGCCAACTTCAGTTGCATCAGAGAAGGGCACAACAGGGTTATAATGGAATGATTTATTTCCTGGTATCTACTCCCAGGTCACGGAAGTCAAAGATCTCATTCCCCTGACCAGCTGGACTAATAGCTATTTATGGACTTAGACCGCTTTTAGACGAGTGGGTCGCTGTTGCATGACCCGCTCACACGATGTTTCAAAATCCCACAATGCGGGATTATACGAGACGCCGGGTGGGGATCAGGGCATGAAAGGCGGTCGCACATTCTTTGCGTACTGCGAATTAAATACCTCAATTGTGAGCTATTTAGTTCGCGGTTGGCAAAGGATGCACAACTGCCTTTCATGCGCTTGATCCCCGCCCAACATCTCGTGTAATCCCACGTCGCGGGATTTTGAAACATCACGCGAGCAGGTCACGCGACAATAACCCGCTTGTCTAAAAGCGGCCTAAGACTCTAAAACTTATCCAATTCTTTTTTGAAACCTTTGCTCCATTGATTCTTAATTAATTGCACAAACCGCTGATTTAACCATGCAGATGACCAAGGATTGAGCCAGCTAAGAAGCCTCCATTCAGTACAGGCTTGTGCCACTGTCCAATCACAGGGGGTATGATTTAGAGAGGAGTCCCTAGCGTGTTTCCTGGTGGTCTGGATAGCTCTTGAAAGCGGGAAGAGGTTTCAGAATTGGTTTTTCCATATCTCCCTGGAGGTAGATTATATCCATGGTTTCACACCAGTGGGCAGAGATCTGGTGCAGTTTTTTCACCATGTTGGATCTCCGCACAACAGTACTATGTTCCCACCACCTCTGTGTAGCACCATCTTGCATACGCAAAATAAAAAAAATCCTTATTGCACTTGTGCAAAAAGGTATTTTATTTACTTCCATGCGCACGATGGCACCATGCTGGGGAGGGCAAAGTAGCGCAATGCCCTCTTGGGCATGCGCCGTAAACAAAATACACTAGCACAATGCTGTCTTGTGCATTCACAGAAAGAAAGAAAGAAAGAAAGAAAGAAAGAAAGAAAATGGTGCCAGGCTGCGCAGCTGATCTGAATCTCTGATGGAACAGGGACTTTATTCCATTGGACCCAGATTGGATCAGGTGGATCCATAAGATGGAATCGGCTCAGTTTATCCATTTCAGCCCTAATTATTTCCAACTGGCTTCAGGAGAGAGTTAATATCCAACAGGGAATGGAGCAGCAGCCACTTTGTCATACATTACAAACCATGTCACTGATTCCCTGGGAGCTGTGTGCAATTGTTTCTTAAACACCCAGACAAATGGACAGTGGAGTCTTCATTATCTATTCATCAGGCAACTCCTTTCCCTGCAGCAGCTGCCACTCCAGACTCACATGCTATTTCTCTTGATTATAAAATGCCAGGATGAAATCCGTTCCCCTGATCGGCCTTAATACACCTCCGACTGAAAGGGAATATGGCATGTGAAGAAAACTGCATCCCTGCGAAGAATGGGTATCCCATATCCCCCAGTGTGCCACATGCTGCTCCATTAGCCTAATAGTATGAGAGAGGATTCAGGGGATCACAGTGATGCTTTGGGCTCCTCTGAACAGCAACAAGAAGCACCAGCCCTAGCAAGTTCATATTATGTCAATGGACAGGCATAGAGTTAGGAGGTCAGGTCTTCAGATCAACATTGGATGATCCTGCACATGTACACCCTTTCCCAAAATGGCACCCGCAGTGTCGGTGCCATTTTTGAAAAGGGCTCACATGTAGAATGACCCTGGTGGCCATTTTGTGTGTGGGGAGTGATCTTTGTATTTTTTATTTTTTTAAAAAAAACTTTTAAAAAAATAATCACTGTGCATGTGCAAATGGAAGCCAGACCATTCTGTACATGCAAAGCCCTTTCCCAGAATGGCACTGGCCATGGCCATTTTGCTCGTGTAGTGAATTTTAAAAAAATAATTTTTAATAAAACAATCAAAACAAAACAAAAACCACAGTACGGTCATTTACAACAACACCACTACCACCCCTGAAAATGAAGGGTGGTTTTTTAGATGAAATCTAAAACTAAAACAAAAAGACAGTAGGGGTCCTACTGGCTGGGTCTAGAGCTTGATCATGAGCTTGATCATCACACACTGGATATTTTTACACATGACGATGCACGGCACCGTCACACTTTGATCCTGTCTGGGGTAAGGTCCCTCACCCTGGGCAGGATCTGGCCTGGCCACCGAACAGATATGCTGGCGACCCAGGCTGGGGAGGGGCCAGGGGAGGGCAGGAAAATATGCGGACGTGGTCTGCATGGCCCTGCCTCCTGTGCTCCTGAGCGCAGCCTGCCCACCTCCTTGATGGGTGGGCTTGGCAGCCTATGAGGCTGCCGTGCCTGCCCAGAATGACTCCAGTCCTGGACCGGAGTCAGATAGAGCGGGCCATCACATGTGATGGCCCACTCTACTCCAGTCCAGGAAAGGCTTCCCCAGGCCACAGTAGCATTTAGCCAGTGCTGTGTCTCAGTGAGGAGCCCAAGTAACAGCACGGGTTAAGAACTGCCACGGCCCAGGGACAGTTATGATCCCACCTGGGGTAACAACTGGTGGGTGGGATTAGATGTGATGGCACCACCAGTGGTTACGCTTCACCCGTGGTACCATCACATTTTAAAATTCCCACTGTTTGTAGCGGCTGAGTTTTGAGCAGCTTCAAGAGAGGGAGCTCTGCAGCAGCTTCATGTAGCCAGCTGGGAAACCACAGCAGCTACCCAGAAAGCTGACCACTCCCAGGCTTCTCCAGTTAAGGGGACTCAGTTGACTGATTGCATGCTGGGTAACACTTGCAGTTAGAAGAAGCTTCATCCTGGCTTGGTCTGCAGTCTAGACAGATACTGGGGCTCCATCCTTGCCTAGATTCAGTATGACACTGAAATTCCACCTCTGCTACCTGCTTCCAGGAGCACCTTCTTGCTACTAGAATTGAAACCAATATCTGCAAAAATAAACAGATCTGTTGAATTAGTGGTATTTGCACCAATCCTTGCTAGCAGATAATAGCCACTATTGGTTCCCATTTAATTGGATACCCATTTCAGTTATTTTGTTTTGGCTATTTCAGTAGTTTTGAAAATCTTGTTTTGGTTGGTATTTTTGCTCTATCATTTTGGCACTATTATTGCTACTGAGTATGTACAAATTACCAAAACAAAATCACCAAAATAACAAAATGACTGAAAACAGCAAACCAAATAACCAAAATAGCAAAACTAGTGGAGTAACTGAAGCAAGTGGATATGTCAATACTAGAGTTAAAACAAGTACCCACAAAAACAGGTATACTCATTGAACTTTCAATGCCTGAATTGACTCAACAATATTGGATACCAATTGGGGCCCAATTGGGACCCGATTCGAGTACCTGATGTCCCGAAATGTTGACTTCCAGTCCCATTTTTTTTTTGTTTTCCATCCCAATTTACCAATTGGTAATTGGAAAATTAGTACTAGAAATAACTGATTTGGGGATATCCAGGTACCCAATCAGTAACTGAGTAGTGTGCCAAATACCTGATGTGGTATTTGAAAATGGAGTATTACCCACAGGTAGCAAATCAGCTACCTGTTTCAGCTGTAGGTGTAATCATAGTTGCACTGTCAGATGTGTGAAAATATCTCCCCCCCCCCGCTCCCAAGTTTCCTCTCCCTACAGTAGGGCTGAAACTTGATATTTAGTTTTACCCTGTGTTTACCAAGCATCATGGTATTTGACTCAGTTTTACTGAGTACCGAGAAACCGAGTAATGGTCACGGTACTTGGTACTCAATAACTCATCGACTGAGTAATGCTTATTTGATCCTACGTTGCTGAGTCACCATACCTTGTGTTCCCACGAGGTTTTCTCCAACACTGCTCATGGCTTGCAAGCAGCCATGGCTGTTCTAATGCCAGGAGGCAATTGAGCCACCATCATTGCTCTGGCATCTGTAGTCCAGCATGCTCACAGAGAGCCAGCAGTGGTGACTATTATAATACTCTCTGGGAGCATGCTGGGAAATGTAGCCCAGCATGTTACCAGAGAGGCAGTGGTGGCAGCTCCACTTCATAGCTGCACATTGGCTCCCTCTGCAGAGCTTTGACTCCGCGGGCCTCTTCCTTCCTCATGGTGAGTTTGCTGCCCCTTGCCCCCCTCCTGTTCCCCTTCCTACCTGCCATGCCCCTTGCTAGAAATTTTCCTGCTGCCCCCTTTCCTGCCTGTGCCTCCCTAGAAATTTTCCTTCTACCCCCCCCTCCTGCCCACCACCCCACCTAGAAATCCTCCTGCTGCCCCCCCTTCCTGCCTACCGGGCTCCCTTGTTTGGTGACATAAGGACAGGAGGAGACGTAAAGTGCCTCAGTAAAATACTTGGTTGAATACCTCCCTTCTCAACAGGCAGGTGTGGATCTAAGAGCCCCTCTCATTTCAAAGCGAGGATGGGAATGTCCCCCACCCCCTCCATCTCCTCAGGGGACGAGATATATTTTTCCTTTTTCTGTTGCAGCTTGAAGAGGTGAGAACTTCATTTCCCACTAGCATAATCTCCTTTGCACCCGCCTCTTCCAGCCCCTTATCCTTGAGAGCTCGGGTGCGGGATATACTGCATATGGATGAGCTCCACTCCAGTGGATGGTGAATCCTATTACCTGGTCCATGCCTGATTGACAGCACCTTTCCGAGTATGTCTGCCAGAGTGGCGGGTGGGCAGGGGAAGGTTGAACATACACTAAGCTGCAGCAGCAAGAATATCATCAGGAGGCAGGTTATCAAATCGCATAACTGTGGCCTGCGTGCTGTGTCAGCTGGGCACAAATTCTGCTCCAAAGCCCCTCGATACTGTAGCCTTTTGTGCCCAGGCTGAAAATTGTGCAGCAGTTTCATTTACATTAAGAAATAGGGGGAAGGGGGTTGATTACTTTAGAGAGGAAAATGAATAATCCAATCAGTGCAGCGGCCCCTAAGTTATTTATTTTGATGTTAAACTCGATTTATCTTGTGCTGTCTTTACAGTTCCAATATGCCTCTGGTTTTGGCATTATCAGTGCACTTCTGCAACTGCTGTGGCACTAAGGAAATGTATGTAATGTCGGGGAAAGGTTGGAGGTTGTGACTAAGAATGAAATGACTATTCAAAGTAGTGCTGAAACTCGATCCTCGGTTTTCCATGAAAACCTCATAGTTTCATGGTACTCAACTTGGTTTGAGTACCAAACTTTGGAACTTGGAAGGTCCTCAGCCGAGTACAGGAAAGGGAGCCAGAGTCCGGCGCTAGGCCCCTGCTCCCCCTTCCCTGGCTTCCACTGGCCAGGGAGATAATAGGCCAGCGGGGGCCAGGGAATGGGGCAGAGGCTAGTGGGGGCTCAGGGGTAGGGTTCTAAGGGGGTGGGTGCCTAGCAGGGGCTGAAGGAAAGAGTACTCCCCCTCTAGAGGGGCTCCAGCGATGCATGGCTTCCTCTGGAAAAGGTAAGTTTGGGAAGAAAAGAAAAGCTGGGCATGCTCAGAAGGGCCCCCAAACTTACCCTGTCTGGAGGAAGCCACTTCGCTAGTTTATCAGTTATGATCTCTTTGCTAAGGGCTTAATTTGTGCCAGGCCTTGCAAGGGCAGCTGAGCCCAGACAAGCTCAGTCCTGGAATGCAGGGGTGTCTGCAGAATTAAATTTGAGGAGGTGTAGGGAGCAGGCCCTGCCCCAGGATTTCCAACATGGTCACACCACTCTCAGAGCATCGTGACATCACAGTGTTCAGAAAGAAGATGCCACCACACCAGAAAAGGAGGAGGGCACCCTTGGTCCCCACCCATTTCTAACCTGGCCCAGGGCCCTGCCTGAAGGGCTCAGAAGAGCTGGGACCCAGCAGGAGCCAACCCCTTGTACTCTCCTCCTAGCATCCATGCTGGCATGTCTGTTTCGATCCTGTCACCTCTGATACTCTGCAAGACCCTACATCCCACCCATGATTGGGTAAAGTAAGTCTGATGCATGCCATGACTTGGGGCTAGCAATGCTGCTCCCACTATTCAGTTGTTTGGTAGCAAAACACCCCCAATGCCTAACAGCTGATGGGTGATAACAAGAGCAGCATCTGCCACATGTGCCTGCAGAAGTCCCAGCCTTGGCCTTTCCCATAGCAGGGTTCCTGGTGGCTACCAGCTTCTAACTCAACTTTCATTACCTGACTTCCAAATTCCAATTGTATTTTCAAATTTTACTTCACAACCCCTGAGGATGAAAGGTCCAGAACTCTGGATAGTGTGTGTGTGTGTGTGTGTGTGTGTGTAAAAACAAACATGCAGGTGGTGGGGTGGGGTGGCTCTCCAGCTTTGCCTGGGACAGGAAGCTGTGGTCACAATTTCCCTGGTCGGGGAGAGGCACTGAAAAAACGCATGGGCGCATGTTGGCCCAGAGTGGGCTGCATGAGTGACCCTTGGCCTGGGATGTGCCTCAGCAATTTTCCTGAGAATGCATCCCAGGCCAGCCGCCTACCCACTCTGGGATAGTCCCATGCCAACATCTGACCATGTGGGAACAGATGAGTGGGTGCGTCCAGGACCACAGTAGGCCATCATGACATCTGTTTTTACTGAGGGCGCTTTTAGACAAGACACTTTAATGTGGTTTTGTAAATGCACATTTAAATAATGCGCATTTTTTTAAAACCGGTTTTGAGCACGTTTGATGATCTGGGGGTGCCAAAACCGGTTTTAAAAAATGCGCATTATATAAAAACCACATTCAAAACGGTTTGGGCTTTTACACGTTCACGGCAAATACACATTTAAAACGGTTTAGGTGTTTAAACGAGCATTAAAACAAGCGTATTTTTTAACAATCATGCGCAAATGTGTCTCGTCTAAAAGCGGCCTGAGAGACAGAGAGAGAGAGACTACTATTTCTTGCATTTCCCAAATGTCCTGTTTCACCCCCATCCCCATCTCCTATCCCATTTGTGCTGTAATTTATAGAGCCATGATTTAGTTAGCTGCAGTTTGAGTGTGTAATTAATGACTGGCACATCTGGGCATGGTTTAGAAATGCATGAACCCCTCCTATAGCTGGAATCCTGATGAATAGAAGGCAGAGCCAAGCTATTTAGGTTTTGCCAAGGTGCTTTCCCCCATTCAGTCACCCTGCCCTGCACGTTCATAGAACTGGGGAGCAGAGAGGTATCTTTGGATGCACATCTATTCAGTGGGCTTTTTCCTCATCGCAATACTGCCCCTTTCATTTGGAAGGTAAATGGTAGGAGTGGGACACCGGGACGAATTATGCCTTCGGTGTTTTTAGTTTGGGGTTAAAGGTTTTTATGGATTTAATTAAAGGTCCATATTTTTGTTCTGTATCTAAATCTATGAAAACCTTTAAACCATTTTCCCCACCCCATCCCCTGGGGCCTATTCCCACCCCCATCACCACCCTTTAAGACCCTGGCATGTACTGACCAGCCTCGGAGGACTTGACTGAAGCTCCACTGGCCCGCTGTTACTGAGGCGGCGGGGGGGGGGGGGGGGGNGTTCCCTTGCTTCAGTGCACTGCTGAGCTCCCTGCTCCACAGCACGCATGTGCAAAATGGCCACCACCCTTAACCAAAAGGGTGGTGACCAAAATAATGTTGCTACCTTTTTGGTTAAGGCAGCAGTCTTTTTGCACATGTGGAAACTGTCTCTGTGTCCATTTAGCACAAATATAAGGGTCTGCAAATGGCAGGCCTATTTACGGCCTGCTTCAGATTAAACCGGAATGACATTTTCCTGGGCTGCTACGGTTTAATCCAAAACTGAAAGTTCCATCCCTAACAAATGGTCCACCACTCCACTCCCTATTTCTCAGCAGCTCAGAATTTCATTTCATTGCATTGAATTTTCATCCTAGGTTTTAGATTTTAGACTAATGGGGACAAATAGCTGTTCTCTTTGTACCAGCGGTGCTGGTCTGAGGGTGATTACAGTCATCTGTACAGATAAACTAGGGAATCACACACATACTTGCACATACACACCCACACAACCCTGCTTCAGCGTACGCTGGCAAGTCTCCTGAAAGAGCCACAGCAACTGCTTAATACACAGTCTTCAGAGAGCCAATCCTGGTATAATCAGCACTCCTAGAGCTACCAGCGACTTTGCCAGAGATTTGAGCAGCTCAGAATCAGGCCTAACAGCTAGCAAAGTAGCTGTGAAATGTCATGAGGACAAAGGGATTGAAAATAGCCTGGCTGAGATTCCCTCACTCCCAGTGGTCAGGATACTGCTGGCCACCTTCCCTCCTTCCTCCACATTGGCCATCCCACTGTAGAATGGCTTCCTTCCCTGCACCCATACACATCTCTGTGGAGTCCAGCAAGGCATCTGAGAAGTCTTAGGAAGTTCAGTAGGATTGCCTGTTCCCTTATAAGACTGTACATAGGGATAAAAATGAGCCTGTGTTTATCCGAGTTGCTAAACAGGGGCTGGGGATCTGTTCTCTGTGGCTCTTACTAGCTTTCGAGGAAAAGGACCAAATAATAGTGACTGTTTCCCTTGCTGAGAGCTGAAGAGTTTTCCTTGCACTATATCCATGAGCGAACGTGTCAATATTGAACATATGGATATTACCTTAGTGTATTAGTTCAGCAGAGTAATAGGGATCTCCCTGCCAAGTGCCCACAATCTCACTGTTTGCTCAGAATCTCACTCCCTGAGTAGTGCATTATGTTTTCAGACTCAGTTAAGAGTTTTGTGGTAGGACAGCTGGGTGACAGTGTTCTTCCCACCCTGCTGTACAGAAAAGGTGTGCTCACAAACACACATTACAGACACACACTTAAGAACCCCAACTTTACCCTGAGTCCCCTGGTAGCCCCCCCCCCCGGCTCTCTGTTAATTACCCCAACCCTGACCCCGCCCCCAGGCCTTGAAACTCAGTGAGTATTCACTGGGGGTCCAAGGAGCAGCCCAAACACTTGGACTGCTCCTCGGATCATTGGAGAATACCCATGACACGAGTTGTTTTTTTAAAAAAATATTCATAGCCGTGTGCGCCGTGTGGAGTACCCACATGGGTGGGTCCATGACTTATGGTCATGGGCAGAAAAACAGGGAGGTGGGGGTAGAATGGCAGAGGCATATTTCCTCCTCTGAGTTTGCATCTCTAATTAATTTTGGTACTGTTCTGAGAAAGTTGCACCAGAGAGAGAGAGAAGCCAGTCCCAGGCTCTAGTAGCCTTGAGGGATAGGTGTCTGTGACAGGCTTCTTTTCTTAGGATTTGCTTTTAAAGAAGGGACAAGAGGACTTGGGAAGGCAAAGGGGGTGGATCTGTTGTCTCCACCCTTCATTTTGGATCATCATCATCATCATCATCATCATCATAGACTGAAATTGCATCCTATTCCCTCTTACTCAGAATCTAGTTCCCTGTAACCTAGTGAAGCATGTGCACCTGCAACTTGCCAACGTCATGAATGTACACTTGTGTCTCCTGATGTTCACCTCACTCTTGCCTTCCTCTCCCTTGTCTCTTAGATTGTAAGCCCCTGAAAGAAGGGATCTCTTGATTGTACAGCACCAGGTATAATTATAATAATAATTATTATTATTAATGATAATTAATGTTAATTAATTATAAATAATTAATACAGGAAAGGGACCAGAATTTGGGAGTCATTCTGATCAGGTAGCATTGTACTCCTACAGTCTAACTGGCTGCGTAGCATTGAGGCCATGGAAGAAGCTTTCCTGAATCTTGGAGGAAAGGGCCATAATCCCAAAAGAACAGTTTGGGTTCAGGAAGGCCACGTCAACTGTAGATTGCTGCTTTATATTGCAGCATTTTATTTTTAAATACCATAAGATCAAGAAGTGCAAATTTTATATGGCCTTCCTGGACCTGACCAAGGCCTTCGATACAGTCCCTTGGAATAGACTGTGGGCCAAACTAACTAAGTTGGGCCTTGATGACAAGATTCTTCTCCCCATAATCCACCTATACACTGATAATAGAGCATGGCTGAGGGTGGGTGGAGGGGGAGGCAGAGCGGCTGGGTTTCCGATCAGGAGGGGGGTCCGACAAGGTTGTGTCCTGGCCCCCCTCCTGTTTAATCTTTATTTAGCTGACCTGCCAGATTTTATTAGGTCAGCAGACTTTCATCCGCCTAGGATTGGTGAGACTCAGCTGGGGTTTCTTCAGTTTGCAGATGATCTGGTTCTGGTGGCCCAGACAGAGGTTGGTTTAAGATGGGCTATTGGGGCCCTCCACAACTATTGCATGATGAACGGTCTAGGAATCAACCCAGGGAAATCCGCAGTTTTGATAGTAGGACAGAAGAAGCTCCCCACTTCCTAGAGAACTAGGGCAGGAGAGTTCCGGGTGGTGAAATCCTCTAGCTACCTTGGCGTGGTATTTTCTGCTGGAGTATCCTGGGCCTCCCACCTCTGGGCAAGAGCCAATAAGATGTCAAGGGCAGCTGGGACTATTGCTAGAGCAGCTAGGGTGTCTAAAGGGGTCCCTCTGTCATCCTTTATTAGGGTTTATATCGCTAAAGTGCCACCTATGGCAACTTTTGGGATGGAACTCATCCCCAACCAGGATGAGAGGGTCCTTGAAAGGAGCCAGAACTATTTCCTCTGGCGACTCCTCAGTGCTGCTTCAGGGGTCCCAGGAGCAGTACTGTGGGCAGAGGTGGGCATTGCTTCCTTAGGGGCAAGGGCAAAGCAAGCCTACGTTAGATTTTGGCTGCGATTGCTGGCTAAACAGGACACAGAACTTCCGGCCCAGTGTTTGCGGGAAGAGTTATTATCCTCGGGATCCCGCCCATACCCCTGGGCACTATATCTTTGGCGATTACTTAGGGAGCTGGGCTTCTCGTTTGAGTTCTTTCAGGGAAGGCGACTGCAAGACATCAGGGTGGAGGTCATCCAAAGAATCCAGGATACTGCTTGGCAGGAGGACCTAGCCAGGATTTCCCAGTGGAAAGTGGCACCGGGATTGAAGCAAATCAAACTTTCTTTTGAGTTTGAGAAGTACCTGGATCGCCTGACTAACCCGGAGCTGCGCAGATGCTATATGAACCTTAGATTTAATCAAGTAAGTTCTGCTATTGCTGAGGGTAGGTACAGGCACATTCCTTACGACCAGCACCTTTGTTCATGTAGCCTCCATGAAGTGGACACTATTAATCATTTTCTGCTATGGTGTCTTCAGCTCAAGGCACTAAGAGCAGTGTGGCTGACCCCGCTGTTAGCTGGCAATGGCGGTCTTATCCAGAGCGACACCTATAAAGTATTGTTGAGGATGGAGGATAGGGACGCGATATTGGCTATTGCAGTTTTCGTAAGGTTGGCACTTAAACGCAGAGAGTTAATTCATTCCAGACAGGACAAGTTTGCGGTTATTTCTTTGCTGCACTAACTGGATTTGGTTCATGGTTTGAGGTCCCTACGAGGGTATTTCAATATGTTTTCTGCCCCCTTTTTAGTGCAAGGAGAGATGGCAATTTAATTGCTGATTTCAAGTTTTTAGTTTTATAGTATTATAGTGCGACTGTGTACTATTATAGTTATATTTTTAATTAATTACTGTTATATATATTTATAATTCTGGTTATGATGAGAGTTAATTTTTAATTATATTTTATTATTATTATTATCATTATTGATGTGTTATGTGACTATGTGTATATTATAGTTCACAATTTTTACATGGATTATGGCGGAAGCCGATATCCCAATAAATTTGATTTGATTTCCTGAATCTCTACCCAGCTGGAGTCATGTTCTTCCTTTCACTCCCAGCCTCTTTGTTTCTCTCCCATGCTGCAAAGTGTGTGTGAAAAGCTTCAGGCGAAGGCCGAGCAAGCAGGTTCAGGGAAGAGGCATTGATATTGCTCAGAAATAATATGCCTTTTAAAGACAGAGCAAGCGGACATGACCGCAGCTCCCTGAAGCCCTCAGCGAAGCCAACAACCCCTCCTCCTCTAACAGATTTATTTAACATTGCACAGAGCTCATCCATTCCATGGTATCGATCACAGGCCCCAGCCCTTCCTGGCAGATGCAGGAACTCAGTCAGTCAATAACTGACAGGATGTCTCTCTGACACTGGGTTTGCCAGAAAGCCTCCCTGAGCATTACTGAAAGGTGGACAGGGCAGGGGCCAAGAGGGACTTTGTAGATGCACCCTCCTAAAAGTCCCATGCTATCAACAAGTTCAGATGAACAGGAGTGCATTCTTGGCAGCTGCACCGTCGCCCTGGAATTCTCTCCCGGTGGAGGTTTGCCTTAGCCCAAATCTCCTCGCCTTCGGTCAAAATTGTAATACCTGGCTCTTCCATCAGGCATTTGGTGGTGGTGGTGGGGGGGGGGACACGGGTTGATGTGTTGGGAAGGGTATTTTTAGGTATAGGGTGCACAGCCAGAGTTTTAGGATAATTTTATAATGTTTTTATTATATGATTTTTATCTATATTTATATTGTTTTTTGTTTTATTTGATATTGTAAGCTGCCCCGAGTTGCTTTCTGAGAGGGGTGGGGTAAAAGTGCAATAAATAAATAAATAAATAAATAAATAAATGCATAGCTTCCCAGCTTCTCACAACACTGCAATTAACTCAACATCCAGACAGGGACTATGGAAAGTTTGAAGACCCTGGGAAAGGATCCTAAAAAGAGGAGCAAGCCATCCACAATATGGCCCTTTTTACATGAGACGGTACCACTCATGCCCATGCAGCGGATCTATGTGGGCATATGAGGTACTCTTTCATGTAAATCCCACTGCCAGTGAGTGGGGTTGTGTGCATGCTCCCGCGAAACATGCATCCCCACTCACCCCCCACGCATCCGCATGCATGGGTCAACTGGGGAAAACGGAGGTTGCTTCTTGCGTGGGGATGTGTGGGGGATAGGTGAGCGCCCGTGTGCACCAGCACCCACACGCCGCCTATGCTGAGGCATGCTGCACACCCACCCCCCATGCAGCGGCGGCTAGATAAATGTGGAATTCAGAGATGCATGCCCTATGTCTGAGGCCACTTGTGGCCGAGACAAATTATGCGCATGATTGGTCAAAAATGCACGTGTTTTAATGTTCGTTTAAACACCTAACCCGTTTTAAATGCGCATTTGTCATGATCGTGTAAAAGCCCAAACCATTTTGAATGTAGTTTTGTCTGATTCCAAACCGGTTTTGAGCCCCTTTGATGATCGGGGGATGCCAAAACTGGTTTTTAAAAATGTGCATTATTTAAATGCGCATTCAAAATGGTTTGGGATTTTACATGATCATGGCGAATGCACATTTAAAACGGTTTAGGTGTTTAAATGAGCATTAAAACACATGTATTTTTGACCAATCATGCGCAAACTTGTCTCATCTAAAAGTGGCCTTAGAATGAAGCAGGGAGAAGAATCACTAAGTTACTGATCCTTCTTCCATGGTGTTGCCTACATACCCTGGGAAGTAGAGCTGAAATGGGTAGTAGATTTAATATTCACAGCTATTATTCACATCTTCAGCTCGCCCTCCAAATACCCAAATAATACAGATGTCCAAAACAACCAGGTATTCACATATCCTGTTTTCCAGGTATTTTGGTTATTTAGGTTTTTTTATTTATATTTTTGCCGGGGAGGGGAGGGCTTATTTCAGTATTTTGGTTATGTTGTTTTTAACAATTGTATAGTTAGTTAGTTAGATTTTTACGCTGACCTTGCCCAAAGGCTCATGGAGCCTAACAGCTTCATAAACACGTACATATAAATACAGAAATTAAAGCCCATAGAAACCACATATAAAGTATCCATAGATTAAGGCAGAGTTTCCAAAACTTTTCATATGTTTGCCACACTGTTTTTCAGGATTAAAACTGGCAGCACACGTCTCTCTTACACATGAAAAGGTATTGATGCACTAATATGTACGTTACATGCACTTGCTCAAATCTCGAATGGACTCTCACAGTCACTGCACTTGAATTTCATAGGGTCTTACAACAAAGATACCATGCTCTCTGCTGGACAGATCCACCCACCACTTCCCAAACTGTGGCACATGACTTGGGGTGATTTCAGACGAGACGGGGCAGCATTCGCCCCATCCCGGAATCACTCTTTACATTCCCTGCCGGGATCAGCCCGTGATGTCCAACAGATGTGCCGGCTGATCCTAGCGGGGAATCGGGGAGGGGGAGGGGCCACGTGGTGCAACGTGTGGCCACATGGCCCCATCCCCCCACGCTGCCCCACCGCCCGCCTACTGGGGAGACGGGCGGGCGCCGCGGCCAATGCAGCCGCAGCGCCCACCCGAATTGACCACGGCCCAGAATCCCACCGGGTATTCTGGGCCGTGGTTTCCATCCAGATGAGACGGGCCCCTTCATCGCAGTGGGGAATCACATTCAGCACGCAATCTGCACCAGCCCCGCCGGTTCCACCGATCACGTGGTGAATGTGATTCCCCGCCATGATTGATCATGGTTAACATCTGGTGGGGAACTTCCGGTTCCCCAACAGACATTACGAGGCCATTCCCCACCACAGGATATCGACTGTGCTTGAGCGTGGTCTCATAACATCTGAAAATACAGTTGACAACTGGACACAGTTGTTCTGCACAGTAACATATCGCGTCAGTTTACGAATGTCATGTAGCGTGAATAGTCTTGTAAACTTTCTCTCAAAAACATAATTAGGGGTGGGTGTCTGGAGCAAATTATGAATCCGGATCTGTGTTATGGATCCGTATCTTTACTTTGTTTTTAATTATGGATCCTTTTATGGATATGTTATGAAATCAATAATAATAACAAATAAAAATAATTTTAAATAAATAAATACATTAAATAAAAAACCTGAATGCACAAAATGGCTGTTGAACCATTCTTTGCATGCCAGGCCTTTTCCAAAATAGGGATGGCAACATTGCTGCCATTTTGGGAAAGGGCTGCTGGTCTGTGCATCCGCAAAATTGCCACTGCGTATATGCAGACTGACTCCCCTTTTCCAAAATGGTAGTGATGCTGTTGTCACCATTTTGGCAAAGTCTGCCCATGCGCAGAATGGTTCAGTGGCCATTTTGTGTATTCACAGGTTTATTTATTTATTTATTTTATAACTTTCCAACTGCCTATTGCAGTTCGGTATGGATTGAAAAGGATTAATTTATAATTGCCCGTTACGAGTAATTACGGATTAATCCAAAACCGTGATGCCCATCCCTAAACGTAATGTTGTATATTAAAATGTACAAATATAATATTAAAAAATACAAATAAAGAAAAAAAAGTATCATTTCTCACAGCATGCTAGTGTGCCACAGCACACCCTTTGGGAATCACTGGACTAGGGCTTTGGTGAATGTCCAAGGGAAGTTACGGAGATGTAGAGAAGTCACTGAGAACACCTATGATGTAGGGACTTGGTGTAATGATGAAACTTGCATAAGGGTAGGGGTGGGATTTTGTTTTCAGTTTTAAAACAAGTCTGTCTGAAAATGGCTGTTTTGGTTTAAATTCAGAGCATCTGAAACTCAGGCTCATTCTGGTTCTGATTCTGGTTTTCAGTTTCATATCTTTTCCCAGTGAAGTCAATGGGAAATATTCCCATTGACTTCGATGGGAAGTGAACTGGTTCCTGGAAACCCCTGTCCCTAACCCCCACCCACCCCATCTCTTGCAATAGGAGGGTCCAATCTCTCCCACCCCCATTCCCTGGGGTCCACTACCAGTCTTGGAGGGTGGGGGTTGAGGATCTGAGTTCCTAACAACCCACACTTCAGGGCCATCTTTCCTCCTATCCACCAGGGCCCTGGCACTTCGACTTAACAGCTTCAGAAGATGGGGGTTAGGATCCGCTGCTGGTGACCCACCACTGCTGGCACCAGCAGGCTTTCTCACAGCAGTGTGCTCCTGGCCTGTCATGGCTGTCAGAGGCCTGCTGGCACTGTTTGGCAGTGTGTATATGCAAAATGGCCACCAGGGATATTTTGCACATGAACAGTTCTTTTCTAAAATGGCACCAGCAGTGTCAGCACCATTTTGAAAAAGGGCAGATGTCCTGCTTATGCACGCTTCATTTTGGAAAAGGGCTGTACATGTGCAAAACAGCCCCAGTAGCCATGTTGCATATATGCGCTGCTAAGTAGGGACCAACCTTTCAGCGCGCGTCAGGAAGGAGTCTAGGCCTACCGGGAGGTGAATGTCAGGAGGCCTCCCTTAGCAGCAGTGGGCCATCAGTGGTCCACAGTGAGAGGGGCTATTAGGAGGCCTCTAACAGCCATGGTGGATTGCCAAGACACCACTGTGAGGTGGCCTGCCGGTGCCAGGCACCCTCCCTCAGCAACAGCAGGCTGCTAGCAGTAGTAGGTCCTCACCCCCATCCTCCATGGCCGTTAAGTAGAGCCCACAAGGCCCTGGGAAGTGGAAGGAAAGATGGTCCCAGAGGATGGGGGCGTTAGGAACTCAGATCCTCATCCCCACCCTCCGAGGCTGGTAGTGGGCCCTGGGGAATGGGCATGGGAGTGGTTGGACTCCCTGTCCCAGGGGATGGGAGTGGTGGGTGGGGTTAGGGATGGGGGGCTTTCAATCCCAGACCTGGTTCACTTCCCATTAAAGTTAATGGGAAAATTTCCACCTTCAAGGCCTTTAGATATGTAGGGCCCACGCTGCCCGTTTAGGCCTTTATATGTCAAAATCAGCACCTTGAATTGTGCCCAGAATGCTATTTGCAGCCAGTGGAGACTCTGGAGTACCAATATCATGTTTTCCAGTGACCCGCCACTGTCAGGAGGTGAGCCACCTCATTTTGCAACAGCTGAAGGCCCCCAAAAGTCTAAAAGGCCAGCCCCAAATACAGTGCATTGCATTAGTCACGGTTGCTAATATTGCCAAAATGACATATCTAAAATGACTGAAAAACTGAAATAACTGGGGAGGGGAATCAAAAACCCAGAAAAAAACACCCCAAAATAACCAGAACAGATACCTGATGTCATGAAAATATATAGTGGTTGGTTATTATAAGAAGATTTTATTCAATGGGTTTTCTCCCTTTTTGTGGGGGGTGGGATATTCATTTCAGCTCTACTGGTTGGGACTCCAAGCTGTAGGCCAGGGGTGGGGAAAAAATTTCTTTCTGATATTTTTTGAATATTAGTACAAGCTCCATAGGAATTGAGGTTATAGGTGTTTTTTTTTGGGGGGGGTGGGTGTTCAGGAAGAGGGGCAATACCATGCCCTATTCTTGTGTGTATACTCTCATTTCTGCTCCCTTAGTGTGAGCTCAGTCTTTTAGAGCTTAAGAGTAAGAATTGGATCCAAGGTCCAGATCCAGATGCTGGGCCTGATGCTAAACTTCCATGCACACAACTGTGTACGTTGTGTACAGTTTGTGCTCAGCGTGTGTGCGCACTGGGGTTGTTGGGCATAGGTTGCATGTGGATTGCACACACACTGCATGAGTACCCTTTTAATTGTGTGCTATGGGCAGGGTTTGGATCTGGCTGACCGGAAAGAGGACAAATAAACACTTGCTGTGGGTTGCATTTGGGACCCGGGCCTGAGGTTCCCCACCCAAGCTGTAGGCAGAGGCACAGGTATGGAGGTCCAGGGTGAACACTGTCTACCCCTGCCACACTAACAAACAGCACATGGGCACACTCTCTCAGAACATGCACCCCTATGCAAAGGGTGTTGACAAACATGACATTGGCCCATGGGTCAGTATCACGTTTGTTAAGGAGCATCCAAATGTTTGCCCCGAAGTTCCCCTGGACGTGGTGGCAGCTAGCCTGGACTAGGACTCCAAAGACCACTGGAGTCACAGCCAAGGCTAGTTGCTACCACGCCCAGAGAATGGCCTGCCCAATCGGCCTGTAGTGGGCTATCACACATTGTAGCCCTTTGTTTTCTGCCCAGTCCGGAGTAGCCCCCATGATGGGTGGCCATAGCAGCCATCTCTGGGTGATTTCAGACGTTACGAGATCACGCTGAACCACACTGAACCACGCTGAACCCCCCCGGGGGGCCAAAGGGCCCTGAACGTCTGAACGGCGCGCGCCAGATGTTCACCACGCTCAATACCCACATGGGGTCAGGTTCAACCACGCTTCCCGGGCTAGCCGGGGGAAGGTCCCGGGAAGCGTGGTCAAATGAACCCCCACAGGGAACCAAGCAAAAGTAACGTCTGGACGCCAATCCCCCAGCGGAACCAAAAAAAAAGAGCCCCAGCCGGGGACGAGGCACGCAGCGTCGCTGCCAGGCAACCAGCATCAACACAAACACCGGAGGGAGATTTAAAGCGAGAGCAGCAGCAAGCAAGCGTGGCGGGATGGAGCGAGGAGGGAAGCGGAAGAGAGCGGAGGCACAGACAGCGACAGCGGCGGGACAGGAGGCGGAGGAGGTGCAGCCAGGCCCAGCGATGCAGGCGGAGGAGGCACAGGCGCAGGAAGGGCGCACACGGGAGCACCCGACCAGGGAGGCGCCCCGGGAACAACACCCACAGCTGAAGCCGGGTCGCGCCGCCCCGGGGACAGCGGCCGGAACGGGCCCACAGGAGGCACCCAGGAAAAGGGTAAGGGCACCCAACTGGAGGGGAACAGGGGGCACGGGTGAACCCCCTGTGGGGGGGGCCGGGGGGACCCCGGGCGGAAGGCAGGGGGGCAGGGGGCCCCCGAGAGGGGCCACACCCCCACCCAGCAACCACCCACCCCCTTTCCCCCCCCAGACACGAAAGTCGGCCCGGGCGGACGAGCCCCAGGAGGAGCCCGGCCCCGCGCGCCCGGAGGCGCACCCCCAGGAGGAGGTGGAGGAGGAGCAGAGGCAGGTGCAGCAAGAGCTGGACCAGGAGGAGGAACAGCAGGGGCCCAGCCGGAGGAAGGCCTACCACAGAGGGGGACAGTGGGGCCTCCAGGAGACCCGGGACTTCATCCGGATATGGGGGACCCTCGAGTACCAGCTGGAGCTCGCAATCAACCAGCGGAACGAGCACGTCTACCGGGACATCGTGCGCGACATGGAGGCGGCGGGGCACGAGCGCACAGTCAACCAGTGTCGCTCCAAGGCCAAGGAGCTCAAGAGGGGGTACAAGGCCCTCAAGGACAATAACAGCCGCTCCGGCCACGGGGCCCGCACCGCCCCCTACTACGATGCCCTGGACCGCATCCTTCACATGAAGGGCTCCATAGTTGCCCCACGCCTGGTGGGCAGCGCTGTGGTCCAGGGCAGGGAGCGGGCCGAGGTACCCCCTCCCCTCGCCGCCCGCCCGGTAGACACGAGCTCAGGGGACCCCCACCCCCAGGAGGACCACCCGGGACCCGCAGAAGCCCCAAGGCCCCCCCCCAGCAGCAGCCCGGAGACATCCCAACGCCGGGCCGGCCAGGCGGAGTCGGAGGTCGGCACCTTCACCACCCACAGCCAGTGGTCCCAGGGGGAGCAATCCCAGGGTGAGGCGCCGGCCTCCGAAGGCTCGGAGACGGACATAGAGGGTAAGCGGGCCCCCAGGGCAGGGGGGGGGAAGGACCAGGGGGCTGGTGCCAGGGGCGGGGGTGGGGGCCCTGCTGCAGGGGCCACAACCAGCCCCCTTCACCCGCTCCCCCCTCTCCCGCCCGCAGGACATGGGGAGCCCCAGGACCGGGCCAGCGAGACGGTGCAGGCCCCCGCGGAGGGCACAGGAGAGCAGGTGCCGGACCCAGGTAAGGCGGGAGGGCTGGGATTGCGGGAGGGCCCCCCGGGCGCCAGCCCAGGGGGGCCTCTGGCCTCAGTGGGGGAGGGGGGGCAGGGGGCCCCGGGACCCGACCCCGCTAGGGGACAGGGCCCTGCACTGACCCACCCGCCCATTTCCACAGGGCAGCCCCCGCGCGCGGCGCCTCCGCCGGCCGCAGCCCCAGCCCAGCGGATGCGGGAGTACCGGGCGCGGGTCCGCAGGCGCAGGGAGGAGCAAGCGGAGGACATCGTCCGCAGGGCGGAGGAACAGGGGGAGCGCATGATCGCCTCCGTGGACCGCATGGAGGCGGCCATAGAGCGGTCCATGGAGAAGGCCCTGGAGACAGACCGCCGGCTGGAGGCGGAGGTGCGCCTGGAGCGGAGGCGGGAGCGCCGGGAGCACCAGCGGCAGCAGGGGCTGCTCAGGGGCCTCCGGCAGGACATACAGGGCATGGTGCGGGAGCACAGTGCAAAGATGGACAGGTCCCACGACATCGGGACCTCCCTGCTCCTGCATGCGGGCACCATGTGTGCCTACGTGATGGCCGGCGCACCTCCGGGCGCCCTGCCCGCCCAGGTCCCCATGCCGGGCCCCTCGGCGCCCCCGGGCCCAGCCCTGCCGCCCCTGGCGCCCCCCCGGCCCCAGGGCCCTCGCATGCGCCTCCCAGTGCCCCCGGGCCTCCGGAGGGTCCAGCCCCCCCGGGGCGCGACCGGGGCACCGGGCACAGCTGCCCATCCGCCGCCCGGCCCCCTGCCGGGGCCGGGACCGGCCCAGGACACGGCAGGGGACACGGACAGTGGGGGGGAGGGGAGCTCCCAGAGCTCGGTGGGCCCAAGCGGCCGCACGAGGGGTCGGCCCAGGAAACGCGGGGGGATGGTGGGAAGGGGGGGGAGGGGGAGGGCCACATGAGGGCGGGTGGTGGACGGGGTCACGGGCACGGGGGTGGGGAGGGGGCACAGGGTGATTGTGTGGACTGTGTGGGAAATAAAGTGGTGTAAATAGACAGGTGTCCCCGGCCCGTTTGTGGGGGGGACAGGGCTGTGGGACCGCGTGTACAGGGGCATTGGCACGGAAGGGGGGGTGGGGCCCCCAGGGGCGGGAAGGCCCTCACAGCGGGCCCCCCCGGGCGATGTGGGTTGCAAGGGCGTTCCGGATCCTTTTGGCATACCGGTACTCCCGGGGGTTCCCTGCGTTCACGTACAGGGGAACAGGACCGGGGGGCCGGTGGGGCTCGGGGTACTCCAGGGCCGCCCCCTCGGTCTCGCACACATTGTGCAGAACGCAGCAGGCACCGATCACCAGGGCGGAGGTGGGGACGGTGAAGTCCAGGCGGCCAGCTATACTCCTCCAGCGCTGCTTCAGGGCCCCGAAGGCACGCTCCACCACGGTCCGGCTGGCACACAGGCGGGTATTGTATACCTGCTCCGCAGGGGTGCTCGGGACAGGGTAGACCTTCATCAGCCAGCGGGTCAGGGGGTAGGCGGGGTCCCCCAGGATGCAGGGGGGCATGGGAACCCCCTCGATCCACCTCATGCCCATGTCCGCGAAGTCCCCCCGGTACATGCGGGCATAGAAGGGGGAGATGGTCATGATCCTGGCGTCGTGACTCCGGCCGGAGTTGCCCGTGTAGATGTCTATGAAGCGGGCCCGGTGGTCCACCACCCCCTGCAGGTGCAGGGAGTAGTATCCGTGCCGGTTCACATACTCCAGGGCCTCCCCCGCGGCCGGGCGCAGGATCTCGATGTGTGTGCCGTCCACGGCTCCGATGCAGTTCGGGAAGCCCCCGGCCGCGAAGCCAGCCATCACAGCGCCCTGGTCCAGGAGCTGGATGGTCCTGTCGAGGAGCACGCCCTCCACAGCCTCGCACACATCCCGCACGATGCAGGCGACCGTGCTGAGCCCCACCCCGAAGTGCTGGGACACGGAGCGGCAGGAGTCGGGCGTTGCGAGGGCCCAGACCCCTATGGCCACCCGCTGGACCATGGGGATGGGCTCCCGCATGGAGGTGTGCTGCCGCTCCAGCCAGGGCGTGAGGAGCTCCGCTAGGCGCAGCAGGGTGGCCTTGCCCATCCGGAAGTGGGACCCCCACTCGGCCTCCCCCCAGTGGGCCTGGGCCCGCTCCCACCAGGCCTGGGGCCGCTCCGTGACCCATAGGCTCCGCGCTATGGGCATAGCCAGCAGCGCTGCCCGGCGGAGGGTCTGCGTTGCCCAGCGGAACCGCCTCGCGGCCCCTCGGAGCGCAGCGGGCCGGGTGAGGCTCCGGCAGGCGGCCAGCCACGCCCCCCAGGCCCGGCGCCGAGCCCTGAGCCGGGCACGGACTCTCCTGCGGGCCTGCTGGCCCCGGAGGCGCACGCCAGCCCGCAGGGCCAGGACATAGCGCAGGCGGACGGCCAGGTGCACCCTCTCGGTCAGGAGGCACAGCTGCTCAGTGTGGTCACGGTGCCACTCAGCCGCGAGCGCGAGGAACATCCAGTTCCCACCTGCCCTATCGCGCTCCATGGTGCTGGGGCCCCGGTGGGGGCTGGGAGCGCTTATGGCGGCCCGGTGCTGGTGGCTCCGCCCGGGGGTCGGCCTCGCGGGCCTGCGCGCGCCCTGTGCCGGTGCGTTCCGGCTGCTCCCGCCCCCAGCACCCCGGGCCCCCTCCCCTCGCTGTTTGTAGCGGGATGGCCTTGAAGGTGCGATTAGGCAGACAGAGAGCTCGCTGTTGTTCTCTGCAGCTGTGCCGGGCCCGCACCCCACGCCTCGCTTTGTTGTGCTACAATGTTGCGGTGCGGGCCCGTGTTCCCTGTCCCGGGGGCCGGGCCGAGCCTCTCCCGGCCCTGGGCAGTCTGTGTGCCCTCCGGGCTCCGTGTCCCATTCCCTGTTGTGCTGGACCATGGCTGGCTGCCCATCCATGGGGCTCCCGCTGTCCGGCCCCCAAGGGGCCCCCCATATCTGGGCCTTCCGCGAGACCATGTCTCTGTGCGACCTGTGGCACACCCCTGCCGTGCAGCTGCTCCTGGCCGGGCCGGGGAGCCGTGCAGGTGCCTACGAGAGCCTGAGCTCCGGGCTCCGTTACTTTGGCCATGTGGTGAGCGCCCGTGATTGCCGGCTGCATGCGGAGGCCCTGGGGCTGGCTCGTTTCCCCGAGGGGCGCATCCCGGAGGTGCTGTGCGCCCATGTGCCCTGGAGCGCCTCGGAGACCGTGTCAGCGCTGGTGGTGTGTGGTCTGGGCGCCTACTCGGAGTGCCTGGCCGAGGGTGGCCCTGCCTTGGCCGTGAGCTACTTCTCCTGTGTTCACGGGGCCCGTGGGTACCAGCGCACCCGTGGGGCGGCGTTCCAGCGGCTTCTGGAGCTGGGGCATCTTCCGTGGCCCCCTTCTGCTGCCTGCTGTGTGCCGGAGCCCTCCGCGGTGGAGATGTCATCCCTGTTGGCGGTGTGGGCGCGTGTGGATGTGCAGCTGGCCCTCACCATGCCCGATCCCTTCGAGGCCTACTACCTGATCGCCCACTACATGTCCTTGCAGGGGTACCGCCGGGGCATGCTGCACTGGCCCCACCTGGTCCACCGGGCGGGCCACCCGGGCCCTGGGGCCAGCGGGGCCCCCGGCAGCGGCCCGTGAGCCCCGCGTCGCTGGCCTGCCCCCCCCGGCGTGGTGCCCCCGTGTGGGCTCCCGCCCCGGCCCGGGGGGGGGCCTGGTCCCCGCTGGCCGCTCCCGACCTGCGGACCCCACCTCGGTGAGCTCCCGCCCGCCTCGCTGCTTGCTGCTGCCCCTGGCCGTGGTCCTGGGCCCCCTCCATCCCCGTGACTCCGTGGGTGCTGCCTGAGCGTCGCTGGTGCTGCGGAGGAGCACCGCTGGACCCGGCTGCCCTGCCTGTGCCAGCCTTTGACTGTGGGGCCCCCTTCCTCCTCCTCCTGGCGCCCCTCCGCCGGCCTCGCTGTGCTTTGGGGGCCCCCAACGTGCCTTGCTCCGGGGGTCCGCCCCCCCCCCCCGAGACTGCCTCTGTTCCTGTGGGGGCACCTCCTTGGACTGGACTGGACTGGGGTGGTGTGGGGGTGGGGGTTGCTGCTGTCTGTGCCTTGCCCCGTGGTGGTGCCCCCCCCTCCCTGCCGGTGTTCCGGGTGGGGTGTTCCGGGCGCCCCTTCCCCCCTTCCCGGCCTTTCCCTGGTGTGTGTGTGTGTGTGTGTGTGTGTGTGTGCGCGGGCGTGTGGCCGTGCATTGTGCCCCGCTGCGGGACCGCTGTGTGAGCCGGCTGTCAGCCTGTTCTCGCTCTTCCCCCCTCCCTTCCCGTTTCCCTTGTGTGGGCGTTCCCTTGTGTGCCTTGTGGCTTCGTTTGCCCTCAGTCGGCCATGTCTGTGTCCCGCCCCTGCCCGGTGCCTTGTGGGGGTTTAGCGCCCGCCGGGGGTTCGGCTGCACGTCTGTTGTGCTGCCACGGGCCGCGATGGTGCGGCCCGGTTCCGGCCCGTGGTCCCGTTCCCGGCACGTCTGTTTGGGTCGTTTTCCAACCCCCGGGCGTGGTTGCACTATTCGCCCCCCCTGGTGGTTCGCTGTGGTGAACCGGCCGCCCGTAACGTCTGAAAGTACTCACTGTCTGGCATGGCTGCCTGTCATAGGGGGGAGGCAGGCTGCTTGGTGCAGTACGGGGGCATGGCTAGCTGGGAGCACATTCATGTGTTGCCCTACTCCTCCCCCCCGGGCCCAGCCGTATGAACATTTGTTCTGCGGACAGACCCGATTCTGACCTGGGTGCAAGCGGTACCCAGGTCAGGATCATGTATGTTTTCCCCCAAAATGTATATGTGTGGAGGGGGCATGGAACTCTTGTGGCTCCCTTCTCTGTGGCCATCCCTTTATATTTCTAGGGAGCCAGATCCAGGCAAGTACAGCCTTGACCACTGCCTGGAGAGCAGTTTTCAGTTCTGAAGCAGAATGGTGCCTCTTTCTCTCCATCTCCATGTTTGTTTTTGTTCATGCTACTTGTTTCTCCTGAATCTCCAACAGAAACCACATACACTGAGAATAAGTTCTCCTCTCTGTGTCATGGAAAAATCACCCCACCCTGTGCCCATTACCCAGATACATGCACACAAACCTCCTCCAGGCATATTTCCACTTCACACATTCCGTGGTGCCAGCTCTCATTATTTAATCAACCGTTTTGTAATATGGTCGAGCTAGACTTCCCATAGCCAGATTGAGCAATACACATTTTTGTATTAGCCAAGACAGCACCCATACTCACTCCCACAAACCATTTATTTATTTATTTATTTATTTATTCATTCACACTTTATTCCACCCTTCCCTTAAGGCTCAAAGATGCCAAAGTCATCGTTGCCACTAGAGAAAAACTTGCTTCTTTGTTTCTTCATTATTTTAGTATTCATTACTCTGTTCCTTTGTGGTTTCAGTATTCGGTCATTCCCGTTTTTTAAAATTGCTCATTCGGTTCCGTTGCAGATCCATAGCTGCAGTTTCTGGATTTAAGTACGGATTCGTATTAAGTATGGATCCATATTTCAATCAATTAAAACTATAAAATAATTTTAAAAAATCACTGTGCATGTGCAAAATGGCCACCAAGACCATTCTGCACGTGCACACGGGGGACCTCAAGAACGTGCACAGACTGCTCCGGTGGCCATTTTGTGCATGCACAATAATTTATTTTATGTTCAACAGATTTAAAACAGAACCGCAACAGGCGTGTTGCCACTGTTGCAGTTCAGTACGGATTAGTCCCTAATGGCCTGTTATGAACAGTAATGGATTAATCCAAAACCATATTGCCCACACCTAGATTTTAGTACCTCATCGGCTTTGGTCACTTCGGTTCCTTTGTTCTTTAATAGAGACAAAACAGACATTGCGTTTATTATTCATGAGTATTATTCATGGCTTTGGGTGGCCCTTCAAGTACCTGTGAACCTCCCATCCATGGGTCAAATCTGACCTGCTGCTGTTATTTATTTGGCCCCTTTCCATTTCCTGGATCTGCATCCAATCCCTCCCTCTCCTCAATCACTGAAAGACAGAGCTTGGGGGAAGGAAGTAGAAATGTGGGCATGTGTTCAAGGACAGAGGACACACCCATACACAGATCCATGATCTGGTCCATCCTCTTCCTTCTCCCATTCTGGAAGCACCCCTGTTCCAGGTCCTAGCTGATCCTCAGAGCTTGTACTAAAGGTCTGGGGAAGGGAAAAGGCTCTTCATGGCTGCTTTAGCCTATGTGGTTGCTGAGGGAAGTTGCAAAATGTGATTCATATTAACCTAAAGGCTCAAAATGAAAAGGCAATTATAAAATGAGCCCAGTTTTATTTTTATTTTATTTTTTAAAAAGAAGCATGTACTGTTAAGCCATCCTATAAAGCCCTAAACGGCCTGGATCCAGCCTATCGGTGGGACTGCCTCACTACCCAGTTTCTGGATCGACCCCTGCGGTCAGCTGGTGACGCCCTTCTTGAGGTCCTCTGTGTGCAACGGGGGGGGGGACGTTCGAGAGGGCTTTCTCGGTGGCAGCACCGCAGCTGTGGAACTCCCTGCCAGTTGAGGCCCGTTTGTCCCCAGATCTCCCCTCCTTCAGACACCATTGTAAGACCTGGCTGTTTCACCAGGCTTTTGGTGGCAGAGACGAGTAGTGGGTAGGGGGGTTGGGTGAGGGTTTTTAAAATGTTTTTTTGGACTCTTAACCCATCTGTTTTTTATACTGCCATCTTTTGATCTTGTATCTTTATTTTGTTATTTATTGAAATATTATTGTTATTATATTGTGAGCC
>QEPC01006987.1:1136384-1166187 GCA_003113815.1 Sphenodon punctatus
GGCTGAACCCGAACCCTGATCTGTTCACCCATCCGTATAAAAGGCCAGGACACACCCCTTCTGGGCTCTCTCTCTGACTTTCTCTTTCAAAACTGCAACATGCTGTTGGCAGGGAGCCAGCTAAGACATGTGCCTCACCTGTTTCTACCTGCACAGGTGATGACAAGGGGCCCTGTTAGTACCAGCAACTTCCTTTCTACCCTCAGTCGTAGGAGTTGGCTACCCAAACCAGGGGACATCCAATCCCCAAGATTTGGGACTCTTATTTTAAGTTTGTTTCCCCCTTTATCCAAAGCCTTTTACCTTAGCCTTGTTGCCAAACCTGTTACTCTGCTTTTGGCCAATAAAGTATCTCTTTTGTTTTGTAAAATAGGCTTATCTGTGCTTGAATGAAAAGAGCAGCGGCTGGAAAGGAAAAGCCTCTGATAACTTTAAAGGTTGGAAGGATTTGTACCCATGAACGGGAGTTCTTGCAAGACACACAGTTTTCTGCAGCTCTGCCCACAGAGAGCAACCCTAGGGTGACTGACATCAACAATAGGCAGAAGAAGTGGGCATTGGATTGCTGGGGCACAGAACCCATGGCACAGCAGAGGCAGCAGAAGCGGACATTGGATTGCCAGGGCACAGAACCCATGGAACAGTAGAGGAAGAAGAAACAGACATTGGATTGCCGGGGCACAGAACCCATGGCACAGTAGAGGCAGCCAAAGCAGACACTGGATTGCTGGGGCACAGAACCCATGGCACAGGAGGGGCAGCAGAAGCGGACATTGGATTGCTGGGGCACAGAACCCATGGCCCAGGAAAGGCAGGAGAAGAGCCGTTGGATTGCCAGGGCACATAACTCATGGCACAGCAGAGACAGCAGAAGCGGACATTGGATTTCCCCGATGTTGGGTCCTGGGGCTGGAGTCGCTGCTTCTTGATGTGGTGGAATGACAGCTCCACATGAGCGGAATGACGGCCCCAGAACCCTGATGATCAGTCCTGGGGCTGGAGTGGCTGGCTGTTACTTGATGCAGTGGAATGACGGCTCCCCTGATCAGAATGATGGCCCCAGAACCCTGATGTTGGGGGTCCTGAGGCTGGAGTGGCAGCTTCTGGATGATGTGGAATGATGGATCCCCTTGACTGTAATGTAGGCCCCAGAACCCTGATGGTGGGTCTTGGGACTAGAGTGGCAGCTTCTGGATGAAGTGGAATGACAGCCCCCCCCCCCCTTCCTGTAACGTAGGCCCACAGAAACCTGATGGTGGGTCCTGGGGCTGGAGTGGATGGCTGTTTCTTGATGCAGTGGAATGACGGCTCTCCGTGAGTGGAATGACGGCCCCAGAACCCTGACAGTGGATCCTGGAACTAGAGTGGCAATTTCTGGATGAAGTGGAATCACAGACCTCCCTGCCTGTAATGTGTAATGATGGATCCACTTGACTGTAATGTAGGCCCCAGAACCCTGACGGTGGGTCTTGGGACTAGAGTGGCAGCTTCTGGATGAAGTGGAATGACAGCCCCCCCCCCCTTCCTGTAACGTAGGCCCACAGAAACCTGATGGTGGGTCCTGGGGCTGGAGTGGATGGCTGTTTCTTGATGCAGTGGAATGACGGCTCTCCGTGAGTGGAATGACGGCCCCAGAACCCTGACAGTGGATCCTGGAACTAGAGTGGCAATTTCTGGATGAAGTGGAATCACAGACCTCCCTGCCTGTAATGTGTAATGATGGATCCACTTGACTGTAATGTAGGCCCCAGAACCCTGACGGTGGGTCTTGGGACTTGAGTGGCAGCTTCTGGATGAAGTGGAATGACAGCCCCCCCCCTTCCTGTAACGTAGGCCCACAGAAACCTGATGGTGGGTCCTGGGGCTGGAGTGGCTGGCTGTTTCTTGATGCAGTGGAATGACGGCTCTCCGTGAGTGGAATGACGGCCCCAGAACCCTGACAGTGGATCCTGGAACTAGAGTGGCAGTTTCTGGATGAAGTGGAATCACAGCCCTCCCTGCCTGTAACGTAGGCCCCAGAACCCTGATGGTGGGTTCTGGGGATGGAGTGGCTGATTGTTTCTTGCTGCAATGGAATTGTGGCTCCCCATGAGCAGAATGACATCCCCAGAACCCTGACGGTGGGTCCTGGGACTAGAGTGGCAACTTCTGGATGAAGTGGAATGACAGCCCTCCCTGCCTGTAACGTAGGCTCCAGAACCCTGATGGTTGGTCCTGGGGATGGAGTGGCTGCTTCTTGATGCCGGGTATAACATCTAAATCTGTCTAATCTAATCTAAATAAATGGAACTATGGAGGTAAATGTGTGGAAATGGGTGAAATAGGAGGATGGCAATTGATTGGGAGGAACACAAACTGCTGGGACGACTGCTGACAGCATTAGTGGCTAGCTCAGAATGAATTGGAAGGGGGGGAGGGCAATTACTTTTGTTACTTGCTGTGCCCACCTTACCACAAGCCCCATTGGTTCTGTGCAGGCTAACCTGTGGTCAATTGCAGACTGCCAAGCCAGTGGTCTGAGGAAAACCTACCTCCCCAATGCCATTGCCTACCTTGAGCTCCGGGCGGCGGTGGCAGCAGATTATTTAAATTCACCAGCATTGTGTCACATCTAAAAACGGACTTAGTTTAGGTGGTCAAGAGGAGGGAGAGCCCCTTCCCCCCACCTCTTTCTGATGTGACCACACCCGTTTCCATGTTGGAGTGGGTGTGGTTAGCCAGAGGAAAGGAAAGGGTCCCCATGGAGGCTGCAGGATGACAGCTGAGAGAGAGTTTGAGAGTCTGAGGCAGGGATGCTGGCAGAATTGCTTTTAGCTATGACACAATGCTTGCGGATTTAAATAATCTGCTTTTAGAAAACTCACACGGGTTGGTTTTAGACGCGCGGCGCCTCTGCCACTAAAAACTGCCTCACACATTCTTTTGAAACTGGATTGTAAAATCCTGGGGTTTTACAAATCAGCTGTGGCATGAGGGCCTTGTGTTGTCCCCACTGCACAGGGTGTGAATTCACCCAATTGTGAGTGCATATGTCCTTCACGCTCTGGTGCAAGCGTTTCTCTGTTGCCAGTCTCCGTGTTTTGGAAGCGCTGCCCCCGCTGCTCGCTGGTGCCTGGCGGTAACAGCATTGAATGAAAAGGAGAATTCTCTAATGTAGTTTCCTGCCAATTTCTTTGAAGAGGGGAAGGCGGTGAAAAGTGCTGCCTGTGAAGCTGTGAACTCAGCGTTTATGCACCGCACATCCCGGCCTGCACACACTCAGGGAATTACAGCACACTCTCTTTGTTCATCAGAGAGCGTCGGGCGGTGTGCAGGCCAAAGATTAAGAGCATTTCAGTGCTTATAATTTAATTTCTGCTCAGTGCTTTACTTCAGCTGCAGAGTACCTGGTCTCTCAGTAGAGTAGCAAGGGGAGGTGTAGGTGCCCCACTGCATGCTAATACAGTATGAGTGCCAGGGAAGGCACTGCAGCCACTGTGACGGAGGCAACCATGCAGCATCAATGCTCTGCCCCAACCATTTTGTATCGACAATTACAAATAGGGTTGAATTGAATATTCATCAACATTTTGAGGGATCCCATTCAGCCAGCTAGTCAGTCAGGTGTGTGGGGACACATCAGGATGTGCACACCAAGAAGTGAATGTTATTTGGGGTTTGGACTAAACAGCCATTGATGTACCAGCCAAACCTAAACATTTTAAATTCCATGATTCTTTGTTACTCTGAATCCAGTCATGGCCCATCCAGAACCTCCCATCTGAAGATAGGAAAGAGGAAGAGCCTATTGCTTCATAGGACATGGATTGGAGCTTTGTGGATGCAAGGATCCATCATGCATGGAGGCTGCTGCTACCACGACAATACAGAGGCGGAAATGTCATTGTACATGGAGGAGCCATGGGACACAATTCTGACACCCACCGATTGTTGCACGGGCTTCTACATGATGTTGCAAAGACCTAGAAGCCATCATGTGTGAATGCTAACCAACTAGATATCCATCGCCAGAGCCACAAGAAGCCATCCATTCCCTCCAGCTATCTCCGTAGCCATGAGAAGACCATAGGAGTCCCAGGATAGGATTTCAGGTGAGCACAATAGATGGGAACTACTGTTACTGAGTCGTACCATAGGCTGACTGACTGATCAAGCCTGTTGCATGTCATCCATTTTGATGGATGACAGACTTGCTAGCTGCCCATTGTTACAAATGGGAGATTACCAAAGGTCACCTAGTGAGATCAGCATGTGAACTCCAGTGGTTGCTTGATTTGCTGCAGAATCATAGAATTCTGGGCTGGGTGGAAGATCATGTGTCATAGAGTATGAAGCCCTGCAGTGAAGCAGCAACTAAACCCCCTTCCCAGAGAGATGTTTGATCAGTCGCTTTTTAAATATCTTCACTGAAGGAGATTCCATTGCTACTATAGACAACTTCCTCCATTGCCCAACTGTACTTACAAATAGAAAACAGTGATGAAGCAAATAGTGGATTTTGTACTTGTGGCTATTATTTGTATTCATCCAAACATGATGCCATCCAAATATCCAAATAATATCTGCAACCAAAAGGGATATTCATGTGTTTGGTTTTTTGGGTTGTTGGGCTAATTCATTTTAGTTACGACACATGTGCAAATAGCCAAAACAAAGTAACTGAATAACCAAATATCCAAATAAATATGAAAAACTGGCCCCCAAAATTGAAACAATTTTATGCATGCACAGATAGTCAAAGTGAAGTTACCAAACTACCAAATATCTGAACAACCAAAATAACTGAAAAATTGATGGAAACAAATTGAAATGTTATCAGATGAAGATGGATCCAAATAACAGTTATTATTCATTTTGGTGGATATCATTGAAATTGAATGAAATCACTGGATACAATATTCGCCATGGATATCTGTTTTTAGGAAGCTTTTCTTAATATTTAAGCCTTAATCTGCTTTCCTTCAACTTAAGCCCATCGATTGTTTTCAGATGTTATGGGTCCCGCCATGACCTATCACTCCAGCTGGGCCTCAGCCCATACACCAAACAAATGTTACACTGGCTGAGTCACTACTTGGAGTGGGCCACCCCCTCCCCTGATGGACAGTCATAGTGGTCTATGACAGCTGCCATAAGTGCCCAGAAGCACTTCCATTCTGGACTGGGGTAAGTACCAGGGTAAGTACAGCAGGCCTTCTATCCATGACAACCCGGTTTATCCCCGGTAGGACAGCCCTTACCCAGTTAGTTGTGGTGCTTAGCCTGGGTTTTGAGTTGGAGATGGTCCTGACTCACAGCCTAGGCTAACACCACTACCGACTGGGTAACCTGCACAAAAGCGGATTAAACCATCCCACTGTCACGTCTGAAAACACCCATTATTTCTTGTCCCATCCTCTGTGTCCATTGATAACAATTGATCTCCATCTTCTTTACAACAACCTTTTAAATATTTGAAGATTTATGTCCACATTTGGTCTTCTTTTCTCAAGGTTAAACATTCCCAGTTCCTTTATCCTTTAATCCAGCAGTTCCCCAGGTTTTTGCCAATGTGACCCCATTTTAGTCCTAAATATGTCATGACTCCAAACTGCAACAAAGTAGATCAAATATCAGTTGGGATCATGAGCCTATCTGCAAAAGGTGTGACTCTGTTGGGATCCTGATCCCCAGTCTGGGTACTTCTGCTTTAAGCAGATTCATATTCAAAGTTAGCTTCTCATTTGCAAGTTTCACAAAGTTTGTGAGGGGATTGTCCAATCATTTGAAAATTATTTGACATTAATTAATTTGCTATTTACTCTTTATTAATTCAGTATTTGATATCTGCTAATTCATTTTCTGTTGAGTAAATCATTCTTTACCTTGTAAATGTTTAGCTTGGTTCTAGGATGCATATATACAGCCTGGACAAATCCCATGAAGCTGGGGGAGGTTGGAGGGAGACTTGAGGGTTCCCCTGACACATACAACACATCACCTCCAAACATGACTGTGGGTTGGTTTCCCCATTTGTAACCAACACAGGCTACTGCTACTACAGTCCAGGGTCTTTCTATCCACTCTGTTATCCTAGCACATCCAACATGATTCTCGCTCCTGTTCTCCCCATCTCCTCAGTAGGATTGTGACATCAAAGGTAAAACAGCCAATCAAAACTCTCTCTCCTGTGCCGCCCTGCCTAGATGGATTGTGACATCAGTGTAGCACTGCCATTCATATTGTTCTGTTTGCCCTACTTCCCAGTTAGATTGCAACATCAGGGGAAACCTGTCCAGTCATATCACTCTCCCTTTTCCCACCCAGTCCTTCAGTGGAATTGTGATTAGGGGTGAAATGAACAGCTAAATTGCTGCTCAAAAGAAACTCTGCCATATAGGGCACCAAGATCAATTCCCCAAGCATTTTCTGAAACCAATGAAATTTCTCGATTCTCGTGATACTGTCAGATACCATTCTGATTTACCGACTTTCTGCTTACCGCATACCATTGATTTACAGCTTACCGCATTGCCGAGAGTACTGTTTTACTTCTGGGTTTGTTGTTTTTACATTTCTGAGGCAATCACTAATCCCACCCCTTAACCCCAACTGCCTCTTAACCTCTATTCCAGTGCCTCCTGTCAGAATTGTTGTTCTATGTAGTTCCCTTTGCTTTGATTGATCTGCAACTGCTTGCAGATTAGTAAAGGAATATGCATAGCAGCCAATAAGTGACAAAGAAGTACAAGGGAAACTGGAGTGCATGAAAAGTATTGTGTCGGAATTATTTTTATAAATTGAAATCAACAGCAAATTGTTAAACAGAAAAGTAGTAAATGGCAAAGCATTAAATAGGATCCTGCTAAGTGGAAATCAATAAATCAATAAATGAAATGTCAATCAAGATGGAGACCCGCCTGGCCCCAGACCTCCCCTCTTTCCAAAGACAGTGTAAGACCTGGCTGTTCTGCCGGGCCTTTGGAGAGGGAGACGGGTAGGGTGGGGAGGGGGTGGTGCTGCCCTTTTAGTATTTTTAGTTTTTTAAGGAATGTTTAAACTATTTCTTTTATTATGATTGTTATTGATTGTGTTTTTCTGAGCTGCCCCGAGCTGCTCTATGAGCAGAAGAGGCCGGGATAGAAGAATATTGAATGAATGAATGAATGAATGAATGAACTAAAAAGTACCTAGAGGTTCTCAATTAAACTGAGACAGTATCAGGAACCAGGATTTCAATGGGAATTCCCCTTTTGATGAAATCTCGTTTCAGCCCTAATTGTGATGTCAGAGGTAACTAGGCCAACCATAGCTGTCCCCAGTAGGACTGTGGCATCTAAGTTAGATAGCCAATTGTAACTCCCCTATTATCTCCACCTACCCAGTGGAACTGTAACATTTGAAGTAACATAGCAAATCATAACTGTCTGTTTTAATGTCTCAGCTTCCCAGTAGGATTATCACAGCAGAGGTAACACAGCCAATTATAGCTACCCCTCCTACTGTAAGACACTGGGCCATGGGTGGTCCTGGCAGGGGAAAGATCTTAGCAGAATAAGGCAGGACTGGGACCATTGAATTCAGGCAACAAGTTCTAAAGGGGTGACCACAATCCAGTGTCAGGATGGAGGCCAGAGGATAGAGTCAGAAGGTCAAGTCACACTGAATGACCAAGCCAAGGGGTGTGCCAAAATGGAGAGTCCAGAAACTAATCATGCCAGGAGATCAGTGCCAGGAAGTCAACCTGAGAAGGCTGGGATAAAACAGGGGAGAAGGATTGTGGGTGAGGAGGACTGGAGCACAGGCTAGAAAAGGGCTGATGCAGGCAGTCTGGAAGAGAGGCTGGAGGTGAGGCATGGGTCAGGAAAAGGCCGGTAGGAAAGGCAAGGACAAGAACAGAATGACTTCTAACACAGAGACCTTGAGAATAGTTTCACCCATTTTCCTCTTCATGATGGACAGTCCTTTATTCCTGGAAGCAGCCAATCAGGTGATTGGGAGGTGCGGCATGGGTAAACTTTCAGTTGATAGGTCAGGGCATCAGGATAATGCAGAGGATGGTGGGGTTGTCCACTGTTTTGAACCCCACAGAAGCTGGTTCAAGATTGCACACTGGGGGTGATTTCAGAAGTGACGCGTTCCAATTCACCACAGTGAATCCCACCCCCAGTGTGAATGGATTCACTGCGAGCTGTGGTGACCCGTGCTGCCCCAACAGAAGTGACAGGATCGTGACCACTTCCCGGGGGCAATCAGAGAGAACATGGGCCGGGGGAACACAACAGACATGCAGTGGAGACGTGGATCACGATTCGAGCCCCAGAATGCACCGCGGCTGAGGTCAATTCCTTCCACCATGGCTGCGGGTTTCCATTCAGAAGTTACTTTTCATTCACCCCTGCCGTGGTGACCATTCACCACACTTCTGGACCTCCTCCTGCCCCGACCTCACAAAGCGTGGTAAGCTTTACCCTGGGCTGCGTTTGACTGTGGTGAACATTTGGATGCAAACAAACAGACATGCATGGCGCTTTCACCATCCCTCGCATTTGACTGAGGTTGACTGTGGTGGACATTCACCATGTCACTTTTGAAAGCACCCTGGGTTTCAAATGTTGCCAGAGACAGCTGACAGTTAGAGGAATGCTGTGGTCTGAAAATTCCAAGGCTGCCTGGGTAACTCCTGCAAAAGTGGCAAAATGCAGAAGGCAAACTCTTCTTTAACTATTGTCTTCCAAATTAAGGCCATGAGGTGTTAAGGTGTTTAATCTATAGATCCAGAAATTTTCTTTTTTATCCAGCATCACAGGGTTTGGTAGGTGTTCAATGGGGAATATTTCCAAATCTGCTAGCTCATGATCTTCTACATTGAAATGTTTTGCAACAGGTTGATGATTTTTTTTGGTCAGGATAGCAGATTTTGCACACTGGGTTTCAAATGTTGCCAGAGCCAACTTTTCATCTTTCCGTCTACCTCTGTTATCTATCTATCTATCTATCTTAGTGACGGACTGCATCCTCCTGGGATCCAGAGCTTCTTTGAGAATTGTGCTGTTTAGTTGCTTTTCAAGTATTTTTATAGATAGATAGATAGATAGATAGATAGATAGATAGATAGATAGATAGATAGATAGATAGATAGATAGATAGATAGATAGCCCCACCAGCCAAATAAATGCCTGTCCAAATAAATAGGTCATAAATTGCATCAAAAATGTTAAGGCTTGAGCTTTGGCAAATCTTCAGTGGAAGGGAGTTTCAGACCTGGGAACAGTCATGCCTCTCTCTGTGCTCTTGCCATATGTACCTCAGGTAGCAATGGATCTTGCAAGAGGATGCTGTCCGCTGGCCTTAGGGGTCATAATGAAATATAGGGTGATTTCAGACGTTACGAGATCACAGTGAACCACGGTGAATACCCACCTGTGGTCACTGTGCCTCGAACGTCTGTTTGGCAGCCGCCAGATGTTCGCCATGGTCAGTACCCACACGGGGTCATTTTCAACCATGCTTCCCAGGCTAGCCATGGGACTTTCCCGGGAAGCATGGTGAAAGTGATCCCCGGTGGGGACCAAAAACAAATCACGTCTGGTTGGGCACCACGGCCCGGGATCACCGGCGGGATCCCGGGCCGTGGCAAATTCGGCCAGATGCTGCGGCCACATTGGCCCCGCCGCCCACCCGTCTCCCCACGTTGCGCCGCGTGGCCCTGCCCCCTCCCAGATTCCCCGCCGGGATCCCCTGGCACGTCTGACACAGTGTGACGGGGTCATCCCAGTGGGGGATGATTTGGTTGTTTTTGGTATGGGGCCAACCGGCCCCGTAACATCTGAAAACACCCATAGGGGAGAAGTCCTGCTCCCACTGTCACCCACTGTTATCATTTTGCTTAGGACTTACAAGATTTGTTGCCTTGAGTCATTTAGCTAATTGGCCCTGATCCTTCACCCACGTAGTCATGAGTTACTTTATGCATATGGCTAAGAAGCTACTTGTGTATACGTGATTACTCATTGGTGTGTTTACTTGTATAAGAAATCATACTCAGTAAAAAGAAATGTCTCAAATATATACACAGCCAGATGAACAGGAAACTCTGACATATGCAACTTTCCTCCTTCAATAACAATACTTTGCCATTTGGGATATTGGTATATTCAACCATAGCATAAAAACCCTACATCCATGCATTCAGCAAAAAATCCTTCCAAGAAAGGACTTTGTTCAATGGCTCACAATAGATTTAGAAGTTATGAGAACCTTTTAATCTGTGTTTCTTTTAATCGGATCATCCTAATTAGAATTGTGGCCCTAGTAAACGCAAATCCCATATGTCACGGAACATTACTCAAAAATAGTGTTAGCATTTCTTGCCAAAACATTCATAAAACTTTAGTGGCAAACATTACGATGATGATTAGTCTTGTAATCTCTTATTTCAGAAATAAGAGTAGTTACATTAGCATGAAAGCAGCAATAAGTGTCATCCAAATTACTATTTCTTTCCCGCACTGTCTTGCAAACTCTTTGAATTACTCTATGTGAATACTTTATCAGTTTATTCTAAAGAATTGTTTCCCAAATTTCTGCCTCTGTGACCCATTTTGAGAGTTAAATCCCATGACCCGTGGACAACTATGAAGACACTAGAACTGAAACAAATATCCGCATAAATGGATATATTCAGTAATTTTGTTTGCTTCAAATCCATTATGACCAAGCAGATATGAAGCACTATTTGTTTGTTCATTTCATTTACTTCATTTCAGTATTCAATAATTTATTATTTAATTATCTGTAAATTGGTCATTTCTTAGCATGCAGTTTAGTGATATTGCAAACCAATTAGAGCTGAAACAAGTACCCTCCATAATGGGCAAACCTGTCAAGTAAACTAAAAATGGCCATTCGGGTAATAGCCTATATTAATTTACACTGTGGTGGGTATCCGTTTAGGTTATTTTGGATAGGTTTTTGAGTTTGGGAGATTTTCTTGGTACAGTTATNGGCCCTGCCCCCTCCCAGATTCCCCGCCGGGATCCCCTGGCACGTCTGACACAGTGTGACGGGGTCATCCCAGTGGGGGATGATTTGGTTGTTTTTGGTATGGGGCCAACCGGCCCCGTAACATCTGAAAACACCCATAGGGGAGAAGTCCTGCTCCCACTGTCACCCACTGTTATCATTTTGCTTAGGACTTACAAGATTTGTTGCCTTGAGTCATTTAGCTAATTGGCCCTGATCCTGCACCCACGTAGTCATGAGTTACTTTATGCATATGGCTAAGAAGCTACTTGTGTATACGTGATTACTCATTGGTGTGTTTACTTGTATAAGAAATCATACTCAGTAAAAAGAAATGTCTCAAATATATACACAGCCAGATGAACAGGAAACTCTGACATATGCAACTTACCTCCTTCAATAACAATACTTTGCCATTTGGGATATTGGTATATTCAACCATAGCATAAAAACCCTACATCCATGCATTCAGCAAAAAATCCTTCCAAGAAAGGACTTCGTTCAATGGCTCACAATAGATTTAGAAGTTATGAGAACCTTTTAATCTGTGTTTCTTTTAATCGGATCATCCTAATTAGAATTGTGGCCCTAGTAAACGCAAATCCCATATGTCACGGAACATTACTCAAAAATAGTGTTAGCATTTCTTGCCAAAACATTCATAAAACTTTAGTGGCAAACATTACGATGATGATTAGTCTTGTAATCTCTTATTTCAGAAATAAGAGTAGTTACATTAGCATGAAAGCAGCAATAAGTGTCATCCAAATTACTATTTCTTTCCCGCACTGTCTTGCAAACTCTTTGAATTACTCTATGTGAATACTTTATCAGTTTATTCTAAAGAATTGTTTCCCAAATTTCTGCCTCTGTGACCCATTTTGAGAGTTAAATCCCATGACCCCTGGACAACTATGAAGACACTAGAACTGAAACAAATATCCGCATAAATGGATATATTCAGTAATTTTGTTTGCTTCAAATCCATTATGACCAAGCAGATATGAAGCACTATTTGTTTGTTCATTTCATTTACTTCATTTCAGTATTCAATAATTAATTATTTAATTATCTGTAAATTGGTCATTTCTTAGCATGCAGTTTAGTGATATTGTAAACCAATTAGAGCTGAAACAAGTACCCTCCATAATGGGCAAACCTGTCAAGTAAACAAAAAATGGCCATTCGGGTAATAGCCTATATTAATTTACACTGTGGTGGGTATCCGTTTAGGTTATTTTGGATAGGTTTTTGAGTTTGGGAGATTTTCTTGGTACAGTTATTTTGTCATTTCAATCATTCCAGTATTTTTGTTATGTTTTTTCAACAATATTAGCATTATTTTGCATGTGCAATTGCCAAAAATGACACAACATGGGCTGCTTTTAGACAAGCACCTCCCCACCCCACTACCCACCCACTACACATGTTGCAGGTTGCAGTGGTGCCCTATTGGGGGCCTACAACATGTCTAATGGATGGGGAGGTGAGTGGGTAGTGAGTGGGGAGGTGCTTGTCTAAAAGCATCCATAGGCTAAAATGAGATATCGAGATTATGCAATATCTCATCGAAATCCTGGTCCTTGGTTTATCCCAGGATGAACTGAGCACTAGGATATCTTTGCCAAGTTCTTGGTGAGAGAAACAAAACACTGTGCATGCACAAAATGGCCACTTCTCTTAACCAAAAATGGTTAAGGGTGTGGCAAAAAGCCTTTTGCCCCTGCCTTTGCCTCTAGGGGGACTCTAGCAGGACAGCACTGCATTTCTGATTAGGGTGGGACCTGCCCTCCTTTCTTTTATGAGAACATGGCAATCATTATCTGCTCCAGGTGGGTATCCTGGTGTATGTCGGCCCCCAGAAGGATGCGGAACCAGTTCGGTTGGTTCACCCCTGAAGGCTTATTGAACCAGAAAGGTTCCAGATAACTCTAGGGGATGTTCCCTCTGACCCCGATGGCCACCCACTCAATGGTCTCGTATCCAAGTGGAATTCTATGTTGACAGAGGCCATCAACTGTATGGCTTCCCAAGCGTTGGCTCCCAAATCGGTGACAATGCAGCTCCCCATGGTATACAGGGGAGCCACGGTGGATAAAGTAGGAAGGGCAGCGGTTAGAGCGACGGTGGTGTCACTCACGTGCTAAAGTTGACCGATTGCTGCGTAGAGTCTGGTTATGTAACGATACCATTGCAGTGCGGACAGCAAAGAAGACTTTCTTTGCTGCCCTCATTGCATTTGCTAAGTCTTGTCCAGCTGAGCTGTTCTGGGTGGTCAGTCCAGCCTCCTTCCATCTGGACTTAGAATAATCAAATGCTCACTGTGATTTGTTTGTGGACTTTTTTGCGAATAAAATAGCTCAATTTCACCACCATTTTGATGCAACTTTCTTAGCAGAAAATGAGTCAGAGGCAGTAGAAGCCCTGTCTTGTCCTGTTTTGTGGGATGCGTTTCGAGCTGTGTTGCTCTCAGATGCGGGGATGCTCTTGGGACTGTTCGAGCCCCTGTTGTGAACTAGACCCATGCCCGTCCTGATGATGGGGCCGCTGATGATGGGGATAGATTAGATTAGTCAATGCCTCCCTTAGGGAGGGTAGGGTGCTGGACTGTCTCAAGGAGTTGGTGGTGCGGCCCCTGCTCAAGAAACCATATTTGGACGTTGATGCCCTGGCCAGATATCGGTCAGTCTCTAACCTTCCCTTTTTAGGGAAGGTTATTGAATGGGTGGTGGCTCGGCAGCTTCGGGAGCATTTGGACCGGGTCAATTTTCTTGATCCCTTGTAGTTGGGTTTTCATCTGTGTTATGACATGGAGACTGCACTTCTGGCCTTGGTTGATGACCTCTCCTGTGAATTTGACATGGGGTTGTTAGGATTTAGGGAATTAGCTCTCTTTGGATCGGGGGACCCACACACCCTGGTCTGCACATATGAGAGATTCACATAGAAGGGATCTTAGTCACCACCACACCACAAATTAGACGTTTTTAATTGGGTACAACACTGTTTTATTATCCTGCTCACACAATCAGGTACAGCATGAACCCAATGCAACAGTTCTTAGATAGATCCTAGCCTGGCCTGCCTAGCATATAAAATATGTTTCTTACGTGTCCTGCANAAAAAACTCATAATGGAATTTATTGGGGTGGGGGGAACAACTCAAAATGTGAGAACCCATTTTGGTGATGGGTATTATCCAGAGACTTGAAGGGGTACCTAAAAATACATATAATTCCCATTAATACGAAGCCCACTGCCTATGAAAACTCTTGTCTCCACACCATACTGCACCACAGTGTCCTGGCACTAACAGCATTGCGGTGCAGTGGTGCAAAGTAATGCTAAGTAGCATAGAATACAGTAACTGGGGTACCGAAAATGAAATAATAAGTAACTGAATGGAAATGGTGAACTCTTAATAGAAGATGAAAGGAAGGCAGAGCTGCTCAATGCCGATTTTGCATTGGTCTACACAAAAAAGACAGTCTGTGACCAGACAGGTGAAGACACGAGCAGTGTGAGAAGGGGTACAAATCAACATAAGTAAGGAGTATGTCAAGGAATATTTGATGAACCTGAATGAATATAGAAGTCAGTAGGACCCACCGAAATGCATTCCAGGGTTTTGAAGAAATTAGCTCAGAGTCAGTGGGGTTGATCCCAAGTGCCATGGATCGCACACAGCACAATGTGCCTGCAATGGAGGTTGTGCATGGCTGTGCATGCAGCGCTGCATGCAAGATCTGCAAGGCTTGGGATCAACCCCATTGACAATTATGGTCTCGATCCAAGGTGTCCATGTGTCCATGATGCATGCACACATATCTAATCTACTGTGTGTGTGCTGTATGGTACCACAAGAGAAGCCTGTTGTTTCCTGACTGCACTTCCACCCAGCAGATGAAGAAGCAGCACTGCGACAGGGGTAGCAAGTGGTGGTACAGTCAGGAGATGGTAGGCTTCTCCAGTGGCATCCTGTACGCAGTGCACACACTGTGTGCATGTGTGGTAGGTACATCGGTTAAGTCCATGTGTACTTTGGATCAGCGCTTATAGTTACACAGTCCTAATTAACAGGTGAGGTCCCAGAAGACTGGAGAAGGGAAAATATTGTGCCTATATTTTTAAAAAAATTAAAAAGGGGGGAGGGGGACTTGGAAAATTATCAACAGGTCAGGTTGTCTTCAGTATCCAGGAGGTTACAAGAGCAAATGACAAAGTATTCAATTTGTAAGCATCTGGAGGACAAAAGGTTGATTACCTCTAGTTAGCATGGGTTTATCAAGAAAAGATCTTGCCAGACCAACTTTATCTCCTTCCTGACAGGATAACTGGTCAGTTTGATGGACAAGGGGAATGTTTTAGATACAATTTATTTGCATTTCAGTAAGGCTTTTGACATCATTCTGTATAGAAAGCTGGAGAAATGTGGCCTGGATGGATAAACCATAAGCTGTTTGCAAGATATGGAAAGACATTGTGCTACTCTGCTCAGCTCTGGTTAAGCCCCAGCTGAAGTACCGCATTCACTTTTGGGCACCCCATTTTAAGAAAGTCGTAGAAACATTGGAGAGGGCATAGAGGAGAGCAGTAAAGCCGATAAACCTCAGAATGATTTGGGAATGTTCAGCTGAGAGAAAAGAAGACTAAGGAAGGATGTGATAACAGTTAGGGGTGGGACCAAAGTGAAAAAATCATATATCGGTTTTACCGGGTACCGGTTTCAAAAAAATCTTTTATCGGTAAAACCGATTTACCGGTACCATTTTTTTTCCATTACTTTCAATGGGGAAGTGTCTCCATCGAAATCAATGACCCCCCCCAAACCTCCCCCCTCCCAGACTGTGTGGGTGGAAGGGGGGACACCCCCACCCTGCCCAGCCTGGATTTTTTGTTTTAGGACTGAACCCAGGCTCTGGGCCACTGCCGGCTGCACAGCAGTAGCCAGGGCCATGGAGGCAGCTGAGCTCTCCTCTGGGAGCCCACACGTGGCTGTCTGGCACTCTGGAAGCCAGTAGGCAAGGCCAGTAACCTAACACACACACACACACACACACACACACCCAGATCGCCTTTTACTTGTGCTCCCTCCGAGTGGTGGTGGCGGCTGCAGCGCGGCGTGGGTCTGGCTGCAGCACTGGCTTCAGCACTTCACCAGGCCTTCCAGAGAAACCCAGAAGTTCCCCGGAAGGCCTAGTGAAGCGCTGAAGCCAGCGCTGCAGCCGGGCCCGCGCTGCGCTGCTGCCGCCGCCGCCATTCAGAGGGAGCACAGGTAAAAGGCAATCGGGGGGGTGTTAGGTTACTGGTCTTGCCTGTCAGCTGCCAGAGAGTGCCAGCCAACCACATGTGGGCTCCCAGAGGAGAGCTCAGCTGCCTCCATAGCCCTGGCTGCCACTGGGCAGCCGGCGGCAGCCCGGAGCCTGGGTCTGGTTTAAAAAAAAAAATCCAGGCTGGACCGGGTGGGTGGGGGTTGTCCCCCCTTCCACCCACGCAGCCTGGGAGTGGGAGGGAAAGTGGTTTTTGTTTTTTTGGGTTTTTTACATTGCGGCCATTGATTTCAATGGCCGCAATGTAAAAAAAATTCAGTACAGGAACTGGCACCGGTACGGGGAATTATCGGACCTATCCGGTATCCCCAATACTTCCAAATACCGGCAGTATCAGATACCAGGAGATCCGAACTTCCCACCCCTAATAACAGTCTACAAATATTTGAAAAGTTGCCATAATGAAGATGGAAAACAATTGTTCTCTTTGCTATGGAGGGCAAAACAAGAGGCAATGGGGAAATTGCTGCTGCATCCCAGAAGAAGGACAAGGACACAGGTTATGGAATTTAAATGGCTGCACTCTTTAATCAGATTGCAAGATTCAGGCAATCTGGGGAGGTTCTCCCCTTAGCCAAGGTCCAGCAAAACAACTAATCAAGATGAGAGGGCAGCCTGATGTCCACTCAGGTGCCATCCCTTTGCAAACTTTACTACAGTAGTTCACTTCTTCCTTCCCAATCCCACCCCAAGCTGCTAGGCTGGGTCTGGAAGCATCACACCTTTCTTGTGACCTTGAAGCAGGTGATGGAGGAGCCCTAGGGGTGTGCATGTCATTTGTGTTATTACAATAATGATAATGAAAATGGTTGTTTTCATTATTTTTATTGCAATAACGAAAAAGACAAATACTAATAACAAAAATAGAAATGAAAATGACATTTTGTTTTTGAAATAAAGGGAAAACACTGAAAAACGTATATCTGGCTGTAGCATTTTTGTTTCATATTCGATTCTGATTACACTTGGAGATATTATACCCCCAATCGAGAGCACTATGTGTACCAATTTTTGAAACTATTAAATAATGGAAACTGATTTTAGAAGCATGTGGATGTTGCGCTGTTTAGAAAAGCTCCATACACATTCATAGCTACAATGACTTTATCTTCCATACAATTTGCATGAAATCTGGAAATACTATGTCCCTCCACAAGCCTAACACTCCTGCCAATTTTCAGAAAGTTGGATAAAGGGTCCTGATGGTATAAGACATTAAGATGGAAATACATTTCCAACTGAAACATTTTTATATTCCATCCTGTTTACAGGACAGTTGGAAGGAATGTATCACACACCTTCCCTGTCAAACCTGCTGACCTATAGGACAATTTGATAAAGTTCCCCAATTTTATAAGCAATTCAAGTTGTCCCCTTGAAGACCATTATTCAGATAAATAGCAGCACATGCAGTGCCAGACAGAGGCAGGCACCTGGCATGGAAAAGGGAGGGAGAATGTAGGAGGGAGGATGGGGCAAAACCCAAAAGACTGACAGACATATTCACTGGCCAATTACTGCATGCTTCCAGCTTTACAGGACTAATCAGTAGTGGCTTTGAGGCGGGCATGGGGGGTGGTCCTGAGGTGGGCATAGAAGGGACATAACTGGGACTTTGAGGATAGAATCCCAGAATTGAGGAAACATAGTTTACACATCCAGACTGGCCAATTATCATCACAATCACATCCTGCAGCATTGTGACAGAGGACATAAGAAAATCTCTATTGGATCTTTCCTATACACATGCTTCTGACTTCCCGGTAACAAGTGGGGTAGAGATGTTGGAATGGTCACAGCACAAAATGAGGATATTTGGTTGACATTTCCGCTGGCCAATTGGCATCACAAACTGATCTTATACCACAGTGACACATAAGAGAATCCCTGTCATAGGCTCCTCTGCATATGCTGTGCAGGCATATAAAATTGGGGCCCTTTATCACATCTTTCTGATATTTGGCAGAGATGATCATGAAAGTGTGATATACAGCCCTGCTGAATGTCATGTACACTGGTTGGACTACAAAGATGTTACAGTCAGACATAAATTTATAAGTTAATTGCTTATACCACCAGGACCGTTATCCAATCCTTCTGAAATTTGGCAGAGATAGTAACTATGAGAAGGGGTATAAACTTGCCAAGTTTCATATACATTAAATGTGAGACAAAGATGTTACAGCTAAGAATGTATATGAAGATATTTGCAAAATAATATCATTCAACTTCTTCTAAAATTGGATTCCTTTATCCACTCTTTTTGGTATTTGGTACACTTAATGCTTTCCATTTGAGGCACAACCCCTACACGCTTCAGCCACATATAATGAAAAACAAAAATTTAAAGCCAAAACTGTGCTTTCCACTGAAACCAATGGTAAAAAAAAGCAAAAACGACAATTTGATATTTATGAAAACGAAAACGACAGATTTAAATAACAAAAAATGAAAAAGACAATGACATGAGCCCCTGGTGCACACCGCTAGTGCCTACACAGGAATGCCCTTATCCTCAAGAGTCATGCTTGTTCTCCCATTCCTGGGCCATTGACTGAAAACTTGCCCACCTATGCTCTTGATTCAACCATGAATCCCCATTTCTTAAGGAGATGTCTTCATTAACAATCTAACTCTTTACTAACTTATCTCAACTAACTGGACCCCTGAAAGAGTGCAACATATTCAAGTGTCTGTGCACCCCATCCATTGTTAAAGTCGATACAGTCAATCTAATTTATTCTACATTACACTGCAGGGAAGCTGAAAAACTGCCAGCCACTGGGCCAATATGCAGCAGGCAGAAAAAATTCGTTCCCAGCCCCTGTAAAATCGATCATCCTATGGGCAAGAGCATAGAATTAAGAGCATAGGTTGGCCCATGAAGTAGATAAAGAGTGTGGGTGGGAGAACTTGCTGTTTCTTTACATCCAAGTTGTGGCATAATGTGAGGCTGTAAAAATGGCACTCTCCGCTCTCACAATGCAAGAGTTCCCTTTTGGTGTCAAGCGGGGGGTGTTGCCCCGGTAACGGGTTTGTGCACTGCTCTCTCACCGGTTGTATCTTGCATTGCATTGCAGCAGCTCATTTGCCCGCTTCCTCCTAAAAGGGAAGCAGAAGAAACCCCTCCGCCCTTATGGGTAGCAAGAAACGAGGTCGAAGGTAAAGATGCAGAAATGGAAATTTAGATTGAATATCAGGTCAAAATTCCTGACTATGACTGTCAGGTAAAGGAAGGGTCTACCTAGGAAAGTTGTGGTTTCTCCATCATTGAAGGTTTTTAAGAAAAGGCTGGAAGAGCATATGTCTGAGATGATCTAGATATGGTAAATCCTGCACCACACAGGGGCTGGACTCAATGGCCCCCAAGGTCCCTTCCAGTTGTATGATTCTATAAATAACCAAATTAGCCATAACAAAGTAAATGATATGAACAAATAGATGAAGCACCTGTAACTAGATAACTGAATTAATGATAAGCAAATTTTATTGTTGTGTCGAATATTTATTGGGCTATTACTTGTGCATCTGAATATGCAAATAATATTAGAGAATATTAAATTCTCTATTTTTTTAAAGCTCTAAACATCATGCAAAAAATATCAGATATTGATCAGATTGAGACCCCATTCCCAGATGCTGTGATCCCACTTGCCATCTGAACACCGAATATGGGAATCTCTATTTTAACCCTCTTCGCTCTCTGCCTCTTGATTAACTATTCTGAAAGGCAGAGGCTCCCAAACTACAGGCTGCAATCTCAAAGGGGTTACATTGTCAGGTGATGGAGTAACGATTTGATATGCTGTGCACATTTTGGTTGCTGTCTGGGCTCACAAGATTACCATTAAACCTCACAATAGGGTCATACATGCAAATTGTCTGAGAACCATGGCTCAAGGGGATGAATTATAACCTTGCATGGAAATGTGGTTCTCCTAATTATGAATATTTATTTTCTCACGCATAGTTCCTTTTTGCAAGGCGTTTCACTTACTGTAGAAGTGTGGGCCAAAAGGTTGCCTACTCTCAGCAATAGAAGTTGGTCCCATAAAAGATAGCATATGAACTATTTAGTCTATAGCTCTTTTGGGGGGCCTAATAATATGGAAATGACACTTTCTAGTCTAGGGGAAGCCAGACTTGCAAGGGCGGGGGGCTGTAGGGCTGCCCCAATGATCAACCACTCAGCCAGGTCTGCCTGAAAATTACAGGGGAAGGGGGTGTGTGAGCTCTGTCCCTCCCTTTTCTGGAATAGCTACACCCCTTTCCCCAATGCCATGATATCACAGCCATTATTAAAGGGTTGTGGCTACACCAAAAGGGTGTGTGTGTGAAGCTCCTTGACTTCAAATCCCATAATTTACTGGCAAGCTGGTGATCCGCCCAGAACATCACTTGTGAGCAACATCTTGGACACCTCTGCTCTATAATTTTTTACTATGAAATTGAGGTTTGAAGTTATGGAAACTCAGTCCTGTCCTGTTTATTTAGATCAGTTTCAACTGGTATCACCCACCAAAGTGGGGGACATACTTGGGGTGTGGCAGGCAACCAGTTCCTTGCCTGTCCTGGCTGGTGAAAGCCAGCCAGGAGATGCTGGGGTTGTTGGTGGCTGGGGTTATCAACACCTCTCTTCAGAAGGGTAGGGGATCAGATTTTCTTAAAACTGCAGTTGTCCGGTCCCTGATTGAACAGCCATGTTTGGACGCTTACTCCCCAGCCAGCTATCAGCCTGTCTCTAACCTTCCCTTTTTATGTAAGGACATTAAATGGGTGGTTGCCCGACAGCTCCAGGTTCATCTCAGTGCTATTGGATCCCTGGACCCATTTCAGTCAGGCTTCTGTCCTGGGTGTGGTATGGAGACTGCGCTTGTGGCTTTGGACAATGACTTGCATCTGGAGATTGATAGGGAGCATCCTACCCTCTTGATTCTGTTAGATCTTTTGGCAGCCTTTGATATGGTTGACCATGAGGTGTTGTTGACACAACTGCAGGACCTGGGTGGGGTGCGGGACTTCTCTTGAGTGGTTCCACTCCTTCCTGTCAGAGAGGTTCTGGAGAGTGGTGATGGGAAATTGCTCGTCATCCTCTCAGGATCTCCCCTGTGGAGTCCCACAGGGTTCCATTCAGTCCCCCCTCTTGATCAATGGGTACTTTCAGACGATACGGGGCCCTTTGGCCCCGTACCGGCACCACCGGCTTCGTTCCCCACCGGGGTCACCCCGTAACGGCACAACAGACGTGCCGGGGGGATCCCGGCGGGGAAAGTGGGAGGGGCCGGGGCCGCGCGGCGCAACGTGCGGCCGCACGGCCCCGCCCCCTCCACGNCGGCGCAACGTGCGGCCGCATGGCCCCGCCCCCTCCACGCACCCCGCCGCCCGCCCTCCGAGGAGACGGGCGGGTGGCGGGGCCAATGCGGCCGCCGCGTCCGGCCGATCGTGCCACGGCCCGGGATCCCGCCGGGGATCCCGGGCCGTGGCACGCGGCCAGACGTTACTTTTCCTTGGCCACAGCCTGGGGTCCGTTTGACCACGCTTCCTGGGACCTTCCCCCGGCTAGCCCGGGAAGCGTGGTTCAAACGAACCCCATGTGCCGATTGACCGTGGCCAACATCTGGCGCGCCGCAAACAGACGTACGGGACACGGTGACCACAGGTGGGTATTCACTGTGGTTCACCGTGTCAACGTCACGTCTGAAAATACCCAATGTGTATATGAGGCTTCTGACCAAGGTCATTTGAAGGTTTACGGTGAAGTGTCATAAGTATACTGCTGACACTCAGCTCTGTCTCTCTTTTTCATTCGACCCAGGCCTTGCAATCACCATGCTTACCTGATGTCTGGCTGCTGTTGGGGACTGAATGAGGATGAGGTGATTGAAGCTGAACCTAGACAAGACTGAGGTGATGCTGGTTGGCTGGCCTTGTGACCTGGAGGGGATTGGGACTTCTGTTATTGACATAGTCTGACCGCCTCTTGTCAGTCAGGTTTTCAGTCTCAGAGTGCTTCAGGACCCCTTGAAGTGTCTGGATTTTCAGGTTGTGGCAGTGGCCAGGAGCACTTTTCACCAACTCCATCTCATGAGGAGGCTGCGGCCTTTAATTTCCCATTTGAACCTGGCCACCATCATCCATGTTTTCATCACCTCGAGGCTAGACTACTGCAATGTGCTCTACATGGGGCAGCTGTTGATGACTGTTTGGAAGCTGCAGCAGGTGCAGAATGCAGGGGTGAGACACTGGGAGTACATTACACCAGTGCTCCAAAGTCTGCACTGGCTTCCTATACCTTTCTGGGCACAATTTAAGCTGCTGGTTTTGACCTTTAAAGCCCTAAATGGTCTGGTCCCTACATATTTGAGAGACCGCCTCTCCTTCCATGCCCCTTTGTGGTCCCTGTGATTGGCTGAGAGCATCTCCCTGTGGATATCACCTGTTAGCCTTGTTCATAAGGTGAGGGCTTGCAGGGGGGCGTTCTCCATTGCAACCCCAGTGCTGTGGAAATCCCTTTCCCCAGAGGTTCATCTGAATCTGAGCCTGAGCATTTTTCGGGAATGGTGTAAGAACCTTCTTTTTGTTAAGGCATTTGGTGGGCAGGCATAGGGGGCTGGGTGTTTTGGTGGGTGTTTGGGTAGGGGTGTGGGGGGGAGTTTGGGGAGCATTTTGTGGGATATGTGGTGGGGTTGGTGAGGGGAAATGTTGAGTGTTTGGGTTTTCATGCTGTTTTATATGTGTTTCTTTTATTTGTTTTCTAAGGTGCCCTGAGACTTCTGGGAAGGGTGGGGTAAAAATCAAAATAAATAAATAAATTTATGGCAGGAACTTGAGTGCCAGGACTTGGCTTGGGGTTCAGGGTGGTCAGTGCACTGGTGGTCAGTGGGGGGGCACTGTCAGGAGCCTCCTCAGGGTCATGGTCAGGGATCAGGTGGAGGTCAAAACCAATGGATAAGTCTGGATATGTGGCAAACTCCAAGAGGTAATCCAAAGGCATGATCAAGGTCCAGTCCAGTCAGGTCCCCAGGGGTCAGTACTAACATCAAACCAGGGGGTCAGCAGATCCAAAGTCCAAGGCCAAAGCAAGGTCAATGCCAAGAAGTTAGGGATGTGCAAACAGAACCAAGTTCAGAAATTCGGTTAGGTTCAGTTCAAAAATCGAGTTCAGTTTGAAAGTTCCGTTCGGTTGACTGAACTATTCGAGTTCGGTTGAATTCCAAACTTCCAAACCAAGTTTGTACATTCAAAACCGGGTTTTTTGGCCTTCCGAACTGGTTTGGATTCGACCGAACAGTTCAGTTGAATTCGAGTTCAGTTTGAAAGTTCGGTTCGGTCAACTGAACTATTCGAGTTCGGTCCGAACTCCAAACTTCTGAACCGCATTCGCACATCCCTACAAGAGGTCAGTCAGGATGCAGCAAGGCTGGAACATGGAACAAGAGAGGTCTGGAGCAACAGCCAGCAAACCTTGTGGTTGCTCAGACACTTTCTACTTCCTGATATGCTCTTTTAAACTGTAGGTCACCCAATGAGAGCTGGAGCTGTGTCACTTGGTTTGTGGGAGACTGAGTCTCTCAACCTATAGGAGAAAGTGCTGGAAGTAGCTCTGCCATGGTGCTGAGGTCTGGGTGGCTGTGCTAAAGTCCCATGGCAACCCCCAACACCAAGCCAGGTGGGTGTGGAAACACAGACACTCCTGCCCGGTTCAGCCCACTCTGGACCAACTGGGAGACTCCTGGGTCCAGAATGGGGGCCCACATTTCAGGTCTGGCTGCCTACTCCACCGAAATCTGAACCGTGCCCACATTTGGTGGGCCCAGAACAGACATACAGGTTCAGCAGTGACCCAGGTTGGACTGAGCAAGCTGAACCAGGCCACCATCATGTTTGTTAGCACCTATTGAGTCATCAACTGAAACATTGTTTGGTATGTACGCTCCTGACATCCCACTTGTTCTCCTTGGTGATTTTAATACACAGATTAGCTCATTTATCCATAACTCCATTACTTGATTGCCAGTTCTGCATGCAGAGGAGCCAAGGAGCAAGTCCAAGAAGTGTGTCTGTTCAACAGTCAATGGCAGATTGCTCAGACAGGGAGGTATAGCAGGAAAAGGAAATAAATACATGAGGTGAGCCAATAGGATGCAGCCTCCTAGACACGTGACTTCCTCCAATCACAACAGCATGTCAGGCACGATGTGCCTTATGAGACCAGTTCCTGGGGCCCTCCAGGGTTGCTGTGGCACAGGAAGTAAGGCACCAGCTAGGAATGCCCCTGGTTCAAGTCCCCTGGTGCCTCACAGCTACTCCTGGTGGCTGTTCTAACAACTTTGGAACTCCCTTCCCCTCAAAGTTTGTCCAAGCCTGAGTATTTTCTGGAAGTGATATAAGACCTTTATGTTTGGTCAGGCATTTGGTAGGCAGGGATAGGTTCTGGTTGGGTAGGTTTTATGGGGTTTTAGCATTATTTCTATGTACTACTGCACATTTATTATTTTATTTTACACCTACTTTGCGTGTTCTTTTTAAGTGTTGTCACATTCCATGAGACCTCAGGACAGGGCAGAGTTTAAAACCAAATAAATAAATAAAATAAAATAAAATAAATAATACCTAAGGAGAGACTGTTCTTTCTGCCCCAGTCCTCATGTACTGCTTGCAGTTCAAGGGGCCAATACACAGTCCACTCGTGCACTAAGTGAAGGATGTGTGCACACCAAGTCCGTAGTATGTATGCACAACCTGCACTTGATGTGCATGGATTGCATGCTTGGTGCGCATGCAAAACCAGCACTTGGTGCATACACAAACCTTGGATTAAGCCCTCAATGAGTAAAGGCCCATTGTCTTGCACGGCCATCAACGGTGACTCAAAAGAAACCCCCGCCATCACTAAGCAACTGTTCGGAATTCGAAATTAGTCTGGCATTATTTAATTCACTTTGATTTAAACTGTCAATTTAAATGGTGATTTAAAACATCAGGCGCAAAACCTTGATTTGAGCCATCAATTTTAATCATGTTTCCCATTTGTACTTTTTAAATATTCTCACAAAAGGTTCATTCTCATTGGCTGGAGTGAGTGTTAAAACATCTTGAGTTGGTTGTTTACAGCCGATAGACTGCTATAAACATTTATTTCAGTAATTATATACTATAAATTTCCATTTATGCAGATTCTTAGTTTCTGCATGCAACTAAACTTAAACAAAAAGTAATTAATGTCAAAGCTTTTCAGAGCAAAAGATGTCGGTAGAGCTGGTTTTTGTGGGGAAAGTATATACCAACTATCTGTTGAATTGCAGGTCTGTTAGCTCTTGTGATTTTATTGAGTCTCATCATTTTAGTTGTTAACCTAGATTGTCAGTTGTAGAAAGTAAGTTTCCAGCCACAGTAACTGGTGGGGAAACAAAAATAAAAACATGGAGGATAGATCTTTCAGAGGCTTTTAGTTAATTGGTCAGGGAATGAAGTTTCTGATTGTTAGAAGCTGGAAGTAAACAACAGGATAGATCACTCTATATATTTATAATATATGCCCCAATTTGTACACTTCCTCTGGATTCCACATAGAACAGGGGTGGGAAACCTGAGGCCCAGGGGTCAAATGCAGCCCATGACAAGTTTTTATGTGGCCCCTTTCCGGTTGCTGGATCTGGCCCATGTATCCATTTTCTACCCACAAGCACTGAAAACTGAGCTCAGGGCAAGCAAGCAGAGATGAGGGCACGCACACAGCAAACAGGGACAGATCCATGGCACAGAGCCATGGTCTGGGCCTTGCCCTTCCTGAAAGCACCTCTCAAGCAAGCACACCCGTTACCAGGAAAAGGGGGCCAAACCTGGGGAAGGGGAAGGGAGAAAGGGGGGAGCCAAAATAGGAGGAGGGAGGAAGAAAGGGGAAGGGAGGAGTCCAAACAAGAGTGGAGAGGGGAAGAAGAAAGGAGAATGGGGGGAATCTAAATGGGGGAGAAAGGGGAAGGAGGGAGTCCAAACAAGATGGTGAAAGGAGAAGAGAAGGGTAAGGGAGGATATGGAGACTCACCCTGTCACAGCTCCAGTGACTATTTTCCTCAGCTTCGCTTGGCTGGGCTGGACTCTGTGGGCAGTGGGAAGATGGGAGGCATGGCTCCAGCCTCTACTGCTGCTCTTCTCTGCAGTGATTGGCTGGGGGCTGCTGGCTCCATCACCCCTTCAGTCAGGCTATCAGCCAGGCCATTGGCTGGGTGGCTCCATAGAGAACTAATGGGAGTTCCCCAAGCCCCCACCTCCAGCTGCTCTCCTGCGCTGAACTGCGGCACCACGTAGACTTGAAATGAAAAATCTCGACCAGTGCTGCTTCCTCTGGAAGCAGGGCATTTGCTGAGATTTACGTAAAGCATGACTCAGGGGTAGGGCAAGGCTGGGGAGGGTCTGGGCTCAGCCCAGAATTATGCCCCTCCCCCCCCGAGTGACTCAAAAAGTAAAAATGAATAAATAAATGAAGGGAAGGGCTAGGGATGCAGGTAGTTGGGAGCCTGGGAGAGTTTGGGGGAGATGGAGTGGGGGTGCGAATGGAAGGAACTAGGGGTGGAGGTGAGTGGGAACAGCTAGGGTTGTTGGAGTGGGGGTGTAGGTGGGTGAGAGGGGCTCAGAGATGGAGTGGGGGATTGCAATTGGGAAGGAGTAGAGTGCAGAATCCACACACACTCATTCATTATCACAGTCACTCACACACACACATGCTCATTCATTCACACTCATTCTCATTTACACACACACACACTCACACACACTCTCATACACACACTCATTCTCTCTCTTTCTCATACATACACACACACTCATTCTCATTCACACACACTCACTCACTCATTCTCATTCACACACACTCACTCACTCATTCTCATTCACACACACACCTATCGGCTGCCTTGCCTGTTGCCTGCCACCGATGCCACTGTTTCAAATAGGGATGGGCGAACAGAACACCGTTCAGATGTTCAGTCGTTTGGTTCAAAACCCGAGTTCGGGTTTGGATGTTCTGTTCAGCTGAGTTCGGTTCGGCCGAAGTTGGACGAACATTCAAAAAAGTGCTATCAGTACCGAAACCGAAATTTTTTCAGTATCGGTATTTTTGGCCCTGAAACCACCCCTAGTGTCCACCCTGGTGCCAGGAAGTCTGCTCCTCAGCTGCCTCCCCCTTCCAGTCATGTTTTTCCCACCCACAGTCACATTTTTCCAGCCCCTGAACTCATCCGAACTTTTCCGAACTGTTCGGAAGTTCAAGCGTTCAGTTTGGAAGTTCGGTTCGGTCATCCGAACAGGCCGAATTCAGGCCGAACTCTGAACTTCTGAACCGCGTTTGCCTATCCCTAGTTTCAAAGGCTCCACTGCTGTGGCCAGCATATTTCCTTGTCTGGCTTGCTGGGAAATGTAGTTCCAGCATGTTTCCTGATACTGTCATGCTGGGACTACATTTCCCAGCATGCCAGACAAGGAAATATGGTGACCTCATATTTCCTGAGTCTGGTGTGCTGGGACTACATTTCCCAGCACACCAGACAAGGAAATATGCCCCCCACCCCCCAGCGTGCACACACCCACGGTGGTGCAGCGGGGCCTTTAACCTGTCAGTCGGTCTTGGAGGTGCTGGAAAAAAGCAGATTTAGTCAAGCAAGTGAGTGAGCAGGGGAGGAGTGGACCAGTTCCTCCCCTCCCCCCCGCCTCCCCATCTGGGCTACTACCCAGACGCAGGAGCTCAGGCAAGCTGAAGAGTCAGTCATTGGGTAATGGAGGAGGAGCCAGCCCTGGTGGACTCACTTTGGCTCTGGGCCCACCAGGGCCATGATCGCTACGTCACTGGCATGACTTACCAGTTTTCCCATTGTTTTAACCATTTTCTATTATTTTTTGCAAGTTGAACAGGGATGCCATGGGCTGGTCCCAAGCCCTGTGTGTACCCCACATACACCTCTGGGGGCTGTGGAAAGGAAAACATGCTGGCTAAGCACCAGGAAAGTGTTAGAAATTGCCATAAGAGTGTTGTAAAACTGTCATAAAATTCCCAGAAAGTACCAAAAAAAGTCCCAGAAAGTGATGAAAAGTCCCAGAAAGTGACAATCATAAAGCAAATGACACAAAAATAGCAGAAGCATGAAATCACCAGAAAATGACTAAGTACTTATGGACACTCTGAAGCACTCCCCATAGGTTGGTGTTTCCCTTCAGAACGGAAACACTTTCTCTCATCTAAGTCGTAGCACCGTGCTGGGGGCAAAATTCCTGGAGCACCACCAGCTGCAGCTGTGCTGTGCAATGCAGCCCAGAGGAGGCTTCTCTTCCCTCTCCTGCTGGTGCCCCCACTGTCTGTTTCATCATTAATGCAGGCACATGAACAGAAGACAGAAGCAGAGAGCAACCTTCTGCACATGTGCTTGCTTTCATTAGGGTAATACAGGCAGCAGCAGGGAAGGCTGAGGAGCTTAGGGCAGGATGTGTGTGCACTAATCGCACTGGGGGAGTTCTGTGAGCAGCAATAGCAGCAGTGTGGCACAGCAGGGATCAGCAGCAGGCAACCAAAGCAGCAGCGATATCAGCAGCAGTAGGGTCCAGGATTCTCAGAGGGGCACCACCCCATAGCCCTCAATGGTAGAACTGCCCCTATGTCTGTCTGTCTGTCTAAATTTACAGTTGGAAAATCCAATCCTTCATTTTATTCACCATGGGTGATTTCAAACGTTACGGGCGCCCGGTTCACCACAGTGGATTCCCGGTGGGGATGAACCGAACAACCACCCCCCGCGGTCATGAAAAGCCCCAAACAGACATGATGGGACCGGGACCACAGCAGGGAATAGGGCCACCGGATCACGGGCCGGTGCAGCACAACAGATGTGATGCCGATTCCCGGCCATGGTCAAAACACCCACAAGGCACCAGGCAGGGGCGGGACACAGACATGGCTGCCTGAGGGCAAACAAAGCCAGAAGGCTCAAAAGGGAATGCCCACACAAGGGAAATGGGAAGGGAGGGGGGAGAGGGAGAAGAGCTGGCCAGGTACCGCACACAACAGGCACACAGACAATGGGGTCACTGTGGAACACACAACACAAACACACGCCCGGGCACACACCCATACCCAGAAGGGAAAGGAAGGGAAGGGGGGACACGGGCAGCACACAAGGCACACCGGGCATGGGGGGGCATGGAACAAGGAAGTGGGGGGGAGACAGTACAGGGGCAGGGCAGGACACAGGCAACTGCAAACACAACCCCCACAGCAGAACAGTCCACATGGGCACCCCCACAGAAACACAGGCAGTCCCGGAATGGGGGCCACAGGAGCTCAGGGCAAGGGCACAGCGAGAGCCCACACAGAACAGGGAGCGGTCCGGGAACTGTCCAGGGGGCACACAAGGACCCCTCACGCTGGTGAGGGGGTGATGGAGGGCAGGCAGGAGAGCCGGTGCAGTGCAGCAGGTCCAAAG
>QEPC01006993.1:12754-23401 GCA_003113815.1 Sphenodon punctatus
TAGGATGGGGGAAGGGTTCCCTGATCTGTCTGTCTACTCCTGCTGTTTCTAGCAAACAAACAGGATGAGGTGCTTAGGGGGGATGCAACCAAAGGAATGTATTTCCAACACGCATTACGCTGAATTGTGTGCACTAGGTGCATTCACACCAACCCGGAAGTGCGCGTTGCTTTACATCTCATAATGCCGCCGCTGCTGCTGTGCGAGTTAAGCACACATCTGAATGCAGCCTAAGTACTATACTGCCTATTCTCAAAAAGTCAGCAACAGCATATATCCCAGCCTGAAGTAGGAATTAGAAAAAACTAAGGTTTTACTCTTACCTCAACTCTATTCTTATTCCTTCTGTTCTCTGTTCTCCATTGGAAAAAGAGTACCTTACATCAATTATGGCAGTTTTAAACATAAAATTATATCACCCACTACATTTTAAGTAAATCCAAAGATCTGGATAGGTCAACCCCTCTTGCAATTTCCTCTTTTCCTCTGCCATTTTCAGGAGGCAACTTCAGTAATGTCATACTGATCAGACCAATGGTCCATTCAGCCCAGCGTTCTGTCTCCAGCTAAGAACATCTCCAGTTACTTCAGAGAAGTGCACAACAGGCCACAATGAATGATCCATTCCCTGTTTTCACTCCCAGTAGCTGACATCAGACATCTCATCCTCTGAACAACCTGACTAATAACCATTTTATAGAACCATTTGCTACCCTTTTGTGTCTCTCTTCCAAATTAGGTCCCTCCTGAAGAATCCACGGGTGAAAATAAACAAGATGATAGTCCTCATTAGCAGCCACCAAATGGGTATTCGCCTGTCCACATATTAGGTATTTGCCAGATGTTCGCCCACACTCCCCCACATGCCCTCCCCTCACTCCCCATTCATGGAGTTGTTCAAGAACATCATGGGCCCACCATGTGGGGGCAGTGTGTGCCAGTGTGTACTAAAGGACACCCATGCATCACCTTCCATCTATCAGGTTCACCTACAGCCCCACCCCTAGGTCTGCCAGCACCACAGAGTCACACCTAGTGCACCTGCTACAGAGTGATGGAGTAACTGCAAGAGTTCTTGCTGCACCCTCACTCTCTCTGCTTGCAGCAGATAGAAGGACCCTGGCTAGGGGACCCTAACTGAACCCCGGCAGCAAGGAACAGCATCAGGTCCTGAGATGAACGCTGCAACCAGCCAGAGAAGGAGGCACTCTGCAGCAGTGTCAGGCTGGGAGCCGAGAGAGAGCGCACTTGATAAAGTACTGGGGGACATGGGATTAATTAAGGACAGAGTGCAGACAGCAGGGCTGGATCTGTGGAGTGGACCTATTACACCCCCTTTCCATCAGAACCAGGGCTAGGGAGAGGGAAAGTGCTGAGTAGCGCCACCAGTGGTGGCTACGACAAGTACATGAAATGTGGGCGGGGGGATGCCTGTTTATTAGCTCTATATGCTAAAACTTTTGAGTGGGGGGTGAGCGGGGGCTGCACGGACTGAACACAGACTCCAGCGAGCTAGAGTCTTGCTTATAAACACCCCTTCGCTTCCTCTCTTTTTCCTCTCCAAGACTCCCTTCTCCTCCTGTCTTTATTTGTCCTCTGTAGGGGTGTGAATGTTGTTTTCCTTATTACAATAATGATAATGAAAAATGTTGTTTTGATTATTATTACAATAATGAAAATGACAAATAATAATAATGAAAAAAGAAATGAAAACAATGTTTTGTTTTTGAAATAAAGTAAAAAAACCTGAAAAACATATTTCTGGCTGTAACGTTTTTTATTTTTAGTCAATTCTGATGAAATATGGTGATAGTATACCAACAATGGAGGGCACTAAGTGTAACAATTTTAAAAATTATTAGATAAAGGAAACCAATTTTAAAAGCAATTCAATATTGTGTTTTTAAGAAAAACTCCATACATATTCATGGCTACAATGTCTTTATCTTCCACCCAATGTGCATGAAATATGAGAATATTATGTCCCTCAACAAGCTTAACACTCCTGTCAATTTTTGGAAAGATTAGATAAAGGGTCCTGATGGTATAAGACATTGAAAAGGAATTTCCAGCTGTAACATTTTTATATTCCATCCTGTTTACAAACCATTTGGCAACAATGTACCACATACCTTCCCTGTCATGACTGCCAAACAATAGGACAATTTGATAACGGGCCCCAATTTTATAAGCAATTGAAGTTTTCCCCTTGAAGATCATTATTCAGATAAATAGCAGCACATGCAGTGCCAGTCAGAGCAGCACCTGGCATGCCAAGGGGAGGGAGGCTATAGAAGGGAGGATGTGGAGCAACCCAAAGACTGATTGATACATTCATTGGCCAATTACTGCATGCTTCCGGACTTTGAGGATAGCATCACAGAAATCAGGATACATGGTTTACACATCCAGGCTGGCCAGTTATCATTATAATCACATCCTGCAGCACTGTGACAGAGGACATAAGAGAATCTCTATTGGCTCATTCCTAAACACATACTACTGACTTCCCAGTAACACGTGTGGGAGAGATGTTGGGATGGTCAAAGCACAGAATGAGGATATTTGGTTGACATTTCTGTTTGCCAATTGGCATCACAAACTGATCTTATACCACAATGACACATAAGAGAATCCCTGGCATAGGCTCCTTCTCTGCACATGCTGTGCAGGCATATAAACTTGGTACCCTTTATCCATCTTTCTTATATTTTTAAGAGATAATCATGAAAGTGTGATATACAGTCCTGACAAATTTCACGTACACTGGTTGGACAACAAAGATGTTACAGACATACATTTATAAGTTAATTGCTTATATCACCAGAACCATTTATCCAATCCTTCTGAAAGTTGGCAGAGATAGTAAATATGGGAAGGGGTTTAAATTTTCCTAGTTTAATCTACATTAAATTTGACACAAAGTAGTTACAGCTAAGAATGTATATGAAGGTTTTTGCAAAATAATATATTCAACTACTTATAAAATTGGATTCCTTTACCCTATATTTTCAAATTTTGGTACACATAATGCCTTCCATTGGAGGTACAATCTTGATAAATATCAGCTAAATATAATGAAGAACAAAAATGTTACAGCCACAAATGTGTTTTCCATTGAAACCAATGTAATATGAAAACAAAAGCAAAAAAGAAAACGAAAATTTGTTATTTATGAAAATGAAAACTACATATTTAAATACAGAAAACAAAAAATGGAAAAAAAAACACGGTATGGGCCCCAGTGCACACCTCTAGTCCTCTGCTGTTTCCAGTCTTGAAGTTTTTACCTTGTCCTCTGTTTCCTCAGAACAAGGCAAAAACCACTCTTACAACTCCCCTCCTTATGATTTCCTATTTCCTAGTTTCCTAGTTTTGCTCCCTCGCACAGTGCACATGTCATAAAATTAATTTAGAAAAGTTTTGATTTCATAGTTTCATTGGGGGAGCAAGAGGGGGAATAAACATTTTTTGGAAAATGAAAAATTATACTATCATGAAAAACCAGCAGGATGAAACATGTGAGATGGTCCTGCCATTTTTGGTACTGGTGAGCTCAATCCACATTGTAGAGTATTGTGTCTAGTTCGGGGCACCCCAATTCAAGGATGTAGACAAGTTTGAGAATATTCAGAGGAAAGCAACTAAGGGCCTTTTCACATGGGTGCCCCCCCCCCACTGCACACGTGTGGGGGGTGGGCATCCGTAGGAATGCCACAGGTCACCACCAGAGGTGGGGAGGTGCCCGTGGGAACACCGCCGGCAGTAGGTGGGTGTGTGTGCGTGTTCCCGTGCTCCACTCATCTCCACCCATCACCCACACATGGAGCAACAGGCTCCAATGCCAGTTGCTCTGTGTGGAGATGGGCAGAGGTGGATGGAGATGGGTGTGTGCCCGTGGGAATGGCTGCACGCCCACGCAGGTGCACATCCACCCCACCCCACCCCGTCCCCACAGCCCATTTGAAAAGGGCCTAAGATGATAAAGGGCTGAGAACCAGCCATATGAGGAAAGGCTGAAAGGACTATGTATGTTCAGAAAAAGGGTGTGGCAGGGGATAGCAGTTTTCAAAACTGCTGCTACAAAGAAGATGGTGAACATTTGTTCACCACTGTTACAGAAGGCAGAACAAGAGGGAATGGGCTTAAACTGCAGCAATGAAGATTTCAGTTAAATATTAGGAAAAACTTCCTGACTTGGAGAACTTTTGGGCAATGGAATATTCTGCTCAGGGAGGTTGTGGAATCTCCTTCCCTGGAGGGTTTCAAAACCCAGTTGGACAAACATTTGTCCATAATGCTGTGGACAGGGATATCTTGCTATGGAGAAGGAACTGGACAAGATGACCCCTGAATTCCCTCCAACCCTAAAATTCTAGGATTCTATGAGAATTGCCAGTATTTCTGCAATATTTTCTCCTTTAAAAAAAACAAAAAAACAGCTTCAGTATATTCTTTGTGGAAGAGAATTTAAGGGGTGTCACTGTATTTCACAATTATTTGAGATCAATGGGACTGTATGAGGAGAAAGAGAATACTCAATATAAGGAAGGCATAAGGATCTGGCTGCAAATTACTTCCTATTATGTTAAAACCATAACATACCCATATAATTTACTAACAATAAACAAACAAAGAGCCAATCAAACCAAACTGATGAAAGCACTCTTAGATACAGTTTGAGGTTTCACTCTTAAATACAGTTTGAGTATTTTCATATGGGATGGCTCTTTGAGTTGTCATGCATTGATCCTGCCCGTGGTGAGAGCCCTAACTATGGGCAGGATCAGGCCTGGCTGCCAAACAAATATGCTGGTAGCTGGGGCTAGGGAGAGGGCAGGGAGAGAGCGGGGGATGTGATGACGTAGGTCTACATGGCTCCACCCCTTGTGCTGCTCAGAATGACCCCACCTCCTCCGTGATGGGCAGGTGCAATGGCCTATGAGGCCACTGCGCCCACCCAAAACTGCTCCAGCTACCAGCCAGAATTAGGCAGAGTGGGCCATCAGACGTGATGGCCCACTCTACCACAGTCTGGGGTTGCCTTCCCAGCACCGTGGCAGGACTAACTATGGGATTTGTGCTGGCAGGGAGCTCAGCGTACATCCCGGAGTTAGCCCTACCACAGTTCAGGGTAAACTCTACTCCTGCCCCCAGTTAACATCTGGCGGGTGGGAATAGACGTGACATCACCATGGATGGCCACACTGGAGTTAGCATGGTCCCCCATGGTAGAGTCATGTTTGAAAATACCCTTTGTCTCACATCTCCATTCCATGGGAACTAATAAAATTCCTCAGAACTAAGTTCTTTCTAGCTCAGTTCCCTCCAGTGGTGCGGTTTTCACTAACAGTTACATGGTCTTTAATCTAGATGGTGCAAAACTATTTAACAATCGATAAAGTGTTTTGGTGTAACCAGCAACAAGCAATTCCATTCTTTCTGCAAATGTGAATCTATTTATTTCATAGAGCAAGACCAACATGGCTGCAGAGGATGAGTGACCTGCAACATTGGAAGTAACATACTAGTGGGTAGGTCTATTTGCAGTGCATCAGGGTTTCTAGGCAGTATGACTTCTGCCTTTCTAAGGTCCTCTGAGGTGGCAGTGGTCCTTTGAGCTCCAAAGCAGAGATGAGTTTAAATGACACAACTGTGTGCTATAGCTATATATATTCAATAAAAGAAGGCACTAGTTATGAAGACAGTAAGTATTAGAAGTGCCCTTGGCTAGAAGAATTTTGACATATCCTTATACTTTTGGAAGATGTTCAAAGGAATAGTTTGTTGTTAGGAATATACAAGTTGCTTCCCATTAGATAGGAATGTTTCTCTTCTTGTGCCAATTTCTTCTGTGCAAGAAATGAGTTTAGAAGAACCTCCAGGTGAAGTGCTTAAGATTTTTAAAGCCTAAAATCTAAGATGTTTTCTAAGATATTTCCCTAGGGATTTTAGCTAGTTGTGTACTTGTTTGATTGAAAGGCGAACCTTTAGATCATGTTTGTTTGACACATCTTGAAAAGGATATCACAGAACAGAATGCTTTTGTAAAGTGCATGAAAAAATGACACAATGCAATTACAATAATTTAAAATTTGGCTAGGGAGGATTTACTTAGTTATTTCCAAGGCAGTGGTAGTGTAAAAGTTATTTACAAAAGCATGTTATTTCCTAGCTATTTGTTATGGTTAGTCCTGTAGTGAGACTAGCTAGGTCTAATTTATTTATTTATTTTTATTTTTAAAACTTATTACCCCGCCCCTCCTGCCACAGGCAGCTCGGGGCGGCTTACAACAATCAAAAACAATTAAAAGAATTTAAAACAAATCATAAAAAGGAAGAAACAGAGAAACAACCCCACCCCCTACCCCACCCCCCGCCAAACACCTGGCAGAACAGTTAGATCTTGCAACTTCTCTGAAAGGAGGGGAGGTCTGGGGCCAGCTGGGCCTCCAACGGAAGGGAGTTCCAGAGGCGCGGTGCGGCCATGGAGAACGCCCTCCCCTGCATGGCCACATGAGAAACTCGGGGGACCTCGAATAGAGCATCCCCGGATGAATGCAGGATCCAGGATATGGGGAGTGAGGAGGTCTCCCAGGTAGGCAGGGTCCAGGCTGTTTAGGGCTTTATAGGTTAAAACCAACACGCTGAATTGGGCCCAGTAAACTACTGGCAGCCAGTGCAGAGANTGCTACAAAGAAGATGGTGAACATTTGTTCACCACTGTTACAGAAGGCAGAACAAGAGGGAATGGGCTTAAACTGCAGCAATGAAGATTTCAGTTAAATATTAGGAAAAACTTCCTGACTTGGAGAACTTTTGGGCAATGGAATATTCTGCTCAGGGAGGTTGTGGAATCTCCTTCCCTGGAGGGTTTCAAAACACAGTTGGACAAACATTTGTCCATAATGCTGTGGACAGGGATATCTTGCTATGGAGAAGGAACTGGACAAGATGACCCCTGAATTCCCTCCAACCCTAAAATTCTAGGATTCTATGAGAATTGCCAGTATTTCTGCAATATTTTCTCCTTTAAAAAAAAAAAAAAAACAGCTTCAGTATATTCTTTGTGGAAGAGAATTTAAGGGGTGTCACTGTATTTCACAATTATTTGAGATCAATGGAGAGGAGAAAGAGAATACTCAATATAAGGAAGGCATAAGGATCTGGCTGCAAATTACTTCCTATTATGTTAAAACCATAACATACCCATATAATTTACTAACAATAAACAAACAAAGAGCCAATCAAACCAAACTGATGAAAGCACTCTTAGATACAGTTTGAGGTTTCACTCTTAAATACAGTTTGAGTATTTTCATATGGGATGGCTCTTTGAGTTGTCATGCATTGATCCTGCCCGTGGTGAGAGCCCTAACTATGGGCAGGATCAGGCCTGGCTGCCAAACAAATATGCTGGTAGCTGGGGCTAGGGAGAGGGCAGGGAGAGAGCGGGGGATGTGATGACGTAGGTCTACATGGCTCCACCCCTTGTGCTGCTCAGAATGACCCCACCTCCTCCGTGATGGGCAGGTGCAATGGCCTATGAGGCCACTGCGCCCACCCAAAACTGCTCCAGCTACCAGCCAGAATTAGGCAGAGTGGGCCATCAGACGTGATGGCCCACTCTACCACAGTCTGGGGTTGCCTTCCCCGCACCGTGGCAGGACTAACTATGGGATTTGTGCTGGCAGGGAGCTCAGCGTACATCCCGGAGTTAGCCCTACCACAGTTCAGGGTAAACTCTACTCCTGCCCCCAGTTAACATCTGGCGGGTGGGAATAGACGTGACATCACCATGGATGGCCACACTGGAGTTAGCATGGTCCCCCATGGTAGAGTCATGTTTGAAAATACCCTTTGTCTCACATCTCCATTCCATGGGAACTAATAAAATTCCTCAGAACTAAGTTCTTTCTAGCTCAGTTCCCTCCAGTGGTGCGGTTTTCACTAACAGTTACATGGTCTTTAATCTAGATGGTGCAAAACTATTTAACAATCGATAAAGTGTTTTGGGGTAACCAGCAACAAGCAATTCCATTCTTTCTGCAAATGTGAATCTATTTATTTCATAGAGCAAGACCAACATGGCTGCAGAGGATGAGTGACCTGCAACATTGGAAGTAACATACTAGTGGGTAGGTCTATTTGCAGTGCATCAGGGTTTCTAGGCAGGATGACTTCTGCCTTTCTAAGGTCCTCTGAGGTGGCAGTGGTCCTTTGAGCTCCAAAGCAGAGATGAGTTTAAATGACACAACTGTGTGCTATAGCTATATATATTCAATAAAAGAAGGCACTAGTTATGAAGACAGTAAGTATTAGAAGTGCCCTTGGCTAGAAGAATTTTGACATATCCTTATACTTTTGGAAGATGTTCAAAGGAATAGTTTGTTGTTAGGAATATACAAGTTGCTTCCCATTAGATAGGAATGTTTCTCTTCTTGTGCCAATTTCTTCTGTGCAAGAAATGAGTTTAGAAGAACCTCCAGGTGAAGTGCTTAAGATTTTTAAAGCCTAAAATCTAAGATGTTTTCTAAGATATTTCCCTAGGGATTTTAGCTAGTTGTGTACTTGTTTGATTGAAAGGCGAACCTTTAGATCATGTTTGTTTGACACATCTTGAAAAGGATATCACAGAACAGAATGCTTTTGTAAAGTGCATGAAAAAATGACACAATGCAATTACAATAATTTAAAATTTGGCTAGGGAGGATTTACTTAGTTATTTCCAAGGCAGTGGTAGTGTAAAAGTTATTTACAAAAGCATGTTATTTCCTAGCTATTTGTTATGGTTAGTCCTGTAGTGAGACTAGCTAGGTCTAATTTATTTATTTATTTTTATTTTTAAAACTTATTACCCCGCCCCTCCTGCCACAGGCAGCTCGGGGCGGCTTACAACAATCAAAAACAATTAAAAGAATTTAAAACAAATCATAAAAAGGAAGAAACAGAGAAACAACCCCACCCCCTACCCCACCCCCCCGCCAAACACCTGGCAGAACAGCTAGATCTTGCAACTTCTCTGAAAGGAGGGGAGGTCTGGGGCCAGCTGGGCCTCCAACGGAAGGGAGTTCCAGAGGCGCGGTGCGGCCATGGAGAACGCCCTCCCCTGCATGGCCACATGAGAAACTCGGGGGACCTCGAATAGAGCATCCCCGGATGAATGCAGGATCCAGGATATGGGGAGTGAGGAGGTCTCCCAGGTAGGCAGGGTCCAGGCTGTTTAGGGCTTTATAGGTTAAAACCAACATGCTGAATTGGGCCCAGTAAACTACTGGCAGCCAGTGCAGAGAATAGAGCGCTGGTGTAATATGCTCCCGGTGACCCAGTCCCACTAGGAGATGGGCCGCCACATTCTGAACCAGCTGCAATTTCCAAGTCGTCACCATGGGTGGCCCCATGTAGAGTGCATTACAGCAGACTAATTGAGAGGTTATGAAAGCATGAATGACTGTGGTCAGCTCAGAGTCCGAAACAAACGGCCAAAGCTGCCGCACAAGATGCAACTGACGGAAAGAACTCCTCGCCACAGCCTCCACCTGGAGATCCAGGCAGAGCTGCACATCAAGGAGCACATGACTCCATACCTGGGAGGTCGACCGGTGTGGAATGTTTTTCTCTGGACCTGGGGATTTCTCCCCAGGTTTGGCAAGAGTACTATCAGGACATATTTGTAGTTGTCGAGAATAGTTCTTCTAGTCCTGTGTTAGATCTTTGCTTGACAGACTGCTCTTCCTGGCAACTGGTTGATGAGATGGACGTACATAATCTTATAGCTGCTATTCCTTTGAGGAAGGCTCCCGGGGAGGATGGAATTCCGGGAGAAGTATTCAGAGAAATTTAGATTGGTGGATCCCTATTATTTTCAGACTTTTTGACTACATAAACGCCACAGGGAGATTCCCCATAGGATGGAACAATAGCATAGTGGTTCCAATTTATAAGAAAGGTCCCAAAAATGATCCAGCAAACTATAGACCCATCAGTCTGTTAGATGTGATGGCAAAGCTGTACGGTAAATATCTTTTGGCTAAACTGGAGACATGGGCAGAAGAAGCAAATATATTCCACAAAGAACAAGTGGGATTTTGGTCAGGTCGTGCCACAGTCGGTCAGTTTTGTATTGGAACATTTGATTAATAAATACACCCAAATTAGGAAGAGAAATCTTTTTGTCACATTTGTTGATCTCAAATCTGCATTTGATTTGATTAATTGTGATTGTCTTTGGGCAAAGCTGGCATCTACTAATTTGGACAGTCGACTTTTATTTCTGTTACGAGAATTGCACATGCAAACTTATATGAGTGTTTGCCTGACTTCCAAAGGCTACCTAATGGATGCTATACCAGTCCACTTGGGCATAAAGCCCAGGCAGATTTACGTGAGGGAGTACGACAGCGCCTCAGCAGCAGTAGAGAGCTACCTGAAGGAGGAACCATGCATCGAACCAAGCAGCAATCTCTTGGTCTACTGGGCCGACAAGACTAACGTGGCCAAGGGTCTCTTGTCCTGCCCACTAATGAGTGTCCCCAGTGAATGGGGACACTCATTAGTTAGAGTAGGGGAACAGCACAGATGCTTCTCCCAGAGGTGGAGGAGCCTGTCTCTGTAACAGCTCTGCCAGAAACTAGGGACCCTGTGTTT
>QEPC01006993.1:24651-39090 GCA_003113815.1 Sphenodon punctatus
CAGGAAATCCAATGTCTGCTGCTGCTGTCAATGCTGCCTCTGCTGTCTGTGCCCCAGCAATCCAATGTCCACTTCTGCTGCCAATGCTGTGTCACAGGTACTGTGCTCCGGCAATCTGCTACTGGATGGCCACGTGATTCACCACCGGGCAAAGGCTTGACCAATAGCAGAATATATTGTTCAGATCCAGAGAGTAGGATGCCACCCTGCAATGCCCGGCCAAGTAGTGGTGGGCCTCTGCCGCTACTCCATCGATGCCAGTCAGCCTGCAATGCCCATCACCCAGACAAATAGGGGTGCCAGACACTTCAGCCCCAGGACCCACCATCAGGGTTCTGGGGCCTACGTTCCAGGCAGAGAGGGCTGTCATTCCACTTGTCTTCAAGTGCCACACCAAGGCCAACCAGCAGGTGGGGACTGGGTGTCCATGAGATTCACTACCAGAAAAGGCTTGCCCAATTTGCAATAGATCTTCTTGAGCTCAGTCGAGTAGGATGCCAGCCTTCAATGCCCAGCCAAGTAGGGGTGCCAGCCACCGAACCGTGGCTGGGCCTCTGCTACTGCTCCACTGATGCCAGCCAGTCGGCAATGCTTGTCCAAGCAGGGGTTCCAGCCACCAAGCCTTGGCCAGGTCTCTGCTGCTGCTCCATTGATGCCAGTGAGCCTGCAATGCCCTACCAAGTAAGGGTGCCAGCCAATCCAGTCCCAGGATCCACCATCAGGATTCTGGGGCCATCATTACGCTCATGGGGAGCTGTCATTCCACTTCATCCAGAAGCTTCCACTCCAGTCCCAGGACCCACCGTCAGGGTTCTGGGACTGTCATTCCCCTCATGGGGAGCTGTCATTCCACTGCATCAAGAAACAGCCAGCCACTCCAGCTCCAGGACCCACCATCAGGGTTCTGGGGCCTACATTCGCTTCTCGGCTCTTTGAGCTAAGATCAAGTGTCGGCCTTTTGGCTAAGATCAAGTGTAGTATTGGCTAAGGTCAAGTGGTATCTGGTTTGAGCTTTTAATAAATTACTTTGTTCTTGAATTGTTTTCCAAAGCAACTCTACGCAACCGAATCCAGAACAACTACACTTCAATTGTGTCAAGGCATCTACATGAGCTACGATGGAATCTCGACGAATGACAAGAAGGACAACACCAGTTCCAGTGGGTATCCACGATGAAGGGAGACAGGTCCCAGAGGAACGGACAAAACCTCCTCCTGCGCGACCGCCCCAGAAGCTCGAGGAAGACCACCGTGATGGACCTGAGCAGCCGATCTGCCATCTCCCTGCCTGCTTCCTCTGCCAGGCAACACTAGACTCCCCGCCTGGATCACGGACAACAGCAGACACCATCTGCGGTCAAGGACAATGGACCGCCAGGGGAGACGCCATGCCAAGAGTTGACGGAAACAACAGCAAGCAAGACCTGCAACAGAAGACCCTCACAGACTCAATATGAACTTTTTCCCAATAGACACTCTCTTCTCCCCACCCCAATAACCACGGGTGCATGTTACATCTGTTAACTCTGCCTGCCTGCCAAGGCCTACTTCATGCTATGTAACCGCGACCTGGGTTGTTTTGATCCTCCTGTTAATGCATGCTTTACTGCTGTAACTTTTCTTCACCACGAGAAGCCGAACGGATCACACCGATTTCTGTACGGACTTTTGAAGACTGGCATCTGCCAAAAATGTATTTGTTCGCGTTCTCTGGTTCCCCTGGACCTCTTTCCTATCACCAATGTACTTCCATCTTAACATTGTCTAATAAATTAATCTGTTCTTATCAGTTTAATCGCTGCTACATTAATGCCCTATGGTGGCTCTGGGTCATTATCTCCTTGCGAACATGATCCTACTTGATCTTCAATATATACTGGGGCTCTAAATGACTTAAAGTGATGCAAACATTCTCTACCATATCAATCTGTTCTTATCAGTTTAATCACTGCTAGATTAATGTCCTATGGCAGCTCTGGGTCATTATCTCCTTGCAAACATGATCCTACTTGATCTTCAATATATACTGGGGCTCTAAATGACTTAAAGCGATGCAAATATTCTCTACGATATCAATCTGTTCTTATCAGTTTAATCACTTTAAGTTTCTTTTAATTAATCTGTTCTTGTATCCTCAACTGAATCCACTTGAACTGAATCCGGAGGAACTCTACACATATCCTTCGATCGTGCCAAGGCATCTACATGACCTACAATGGAACCTCGATGGACGACAAGAAGGACAACGCAAGTTCCGGTGGGTAAGTCTACTCGAGGTGGTCTCTGCCCCCCTGAAGGGTCCCTCCCCAAGGGGTCCTGGGGTAAGGGAACTGCACAGATGCTTGGTTCAGGAGTGGGGAAACCCGCTCCTGGAACAGCGCTGCTCAGAGCCACAGACCTTGTGCCTGTGGCTCAAGGGGATCACAGAGTCCTGCCCCCCTGAAGGGACTCCTGGGGAGGAATCCCAGAGTAGGGGAACAGCACAGATGCTTCTCCCAGAGGTGGGGGAGCCTGTCTCTGGAACAGCTCTGCCAGAAACTAGGGACCCTGTGTTTCTGGTTTCAGGGGACCTCCACCAAGGGGGAAAGATCTATCAGGGTCCTCTGGTAAGGCGCTTCCCTACAAGCTGTGGGCTGCCCCCCCGGACGCCCTCCCTGGATGCCCCCCCAGATGCCGGACGCCCCCCCCAGACACTAGCAAACCGATGGGAGCCCCAGGGTGCTGGGTTGTCCTCCTGAAACAGACTTCTCCTGGAGCTGCAAGGGTGCAGGCTACACCCCCAGCACCCTCCATGGCTAGGCGCATCCCAGAGGGATATGTCATCCTGGGTTCTTCCACGGGTGAAGGGCATTTGTCGTTCTCCCACCCGGGCTGCATCATCCTTCTCTGTCCCTTCAAGGAGCCCGCCATCTGCCCTATCTGCCCCCCAACACGGAGCTTCGTCCGGCACAGAGACCTCACTAGGCATCTCAATAAGTATCACCTGTGCAGCCTAAAATACCACTGTGCCTTCTGCCAAGCAGACTTTGAGAACCTTAAGCAGATGCAGCCCCATAAGAAGACCTGGCTGGGTATGTTGGAGGCTGGGGCCACCGCCTCGAAGAACCCTCCTTGCCTGGCTAGGAAGTCCTCGGCTCAGCTGGGCCCCCAGCCTCTGACCCTTGCCCACCACTCCGTCTGAGTGGGTTGGAGACTGGGGCCACTGCCCCAGGGAACCCCCCTCTCCCGGCAGGGAGCCCCTTGGCTTGGCTGGGGCCCCAGCTTCTGACCCCTGCCCACCAACCCTGTGTCCTGCCCCCTAGCCACATCTCCCCCTGCGTCTCTCCCTCCCTCCCCCCTGCATCTCTCCCCAGGTTGAACATACCTGATCCTGCTCACTGGGGCCTTTGTCACCAAGTAGGACCGCGGCTACTGCTCTACCCGCCCCCTTGGCACCCACGCCCCAAATGCCAAGGATGGAACAGGGAGCCCCTTGACAGGTCATGGCTATCCCCTTGGCTCCCATGCCCTGAATGCCAAATATGGATCAGGGAGCCTCCCAACAGGTCGTGCCTACCCTCCCCAGCCCACTGGTCACTGGTGCGATCACTACTCCACCCGCCGCTCAGCCAACGCCGGATCCAGAGGCCCCCGACATCAGGACCCCATATATCACAGTGATAGACGACCCCCTGGACTCACAGGACCTGGGAATAGGCAAGGCATGCTGGGGAGAAGCCAGGGAAGCCATGGGCTGGCAGTCCATCTGGATAGCAGCGGTCAAGGAACCCGAATCCTTCGAGGACTTTGAAGTGACGGTCGGAAGGCTCACGGAGTTGCTGTCTGCTGCAGCCTGCCCAAAGGACCAGCCTCGCCGAGACCAGCCCACCACCCCCGAAACCAACTGTGACACCGCACAACCCCAGCAGGGATGGTGGAGAGGCACCAGTCACCAGGATTATGACCGGGCAGCAGCCTCCCAGATTCAAAAGCTCTACCGAGCCAGCAGACCCAAGGCCATGAGGGAGATCCTGGAGGGGCCCTCCAAATTCTGCCAAATCCCTGGTGACCACCACTTCCAGTACTTCAGTGACGTCTTTGACTGAGAGGTACCGATGAACCGACCGAGGCCCGAGACCATCCCTTGCTTGCAGCCCATCCCCCCTGATGAAGCCCTGGATGGTGCCTTCATGCCAGCGGAAGTGGAGGCTCAGCTCAGGAGGATCAAGAACACCGTGCCGGGCAAAGACGGGATCAGATACGACCTCCTGAAAAAGCGAGACCCGGGATGCTTGGTACTGGACACCCTCTTTGACCGCTACAGACTTTTCCGCTGCACACCGAGCACCTGGAAAACGGCTATGACGGTCCTCGTCTACAAGAAAGGCAACCCCGATGACCCCAGCAATTGGAGGCCCATTTCTCTATGCTCCACCATATACAAGCTGTACGCCGGCTGCTTGGCAGCCCGGATCACAGACTGGGCAGTCAGGGGAGGTGCAGTCAGCCAGCACCAGAAGGGCTTCATGAGCGGCGAAGGGTGCTACGAGCACAACTTTGTCCTCCAGAGCATCTTGGACGTCACCAGGAGATCCCATCTACAGTGCGCGATGGCATGGCTCGACCTGTCCAATGCCTTTGGATCGATGCCCCACGGCCACATCTTTGCCATCCTTTGGGACCTCGGCATCCCCGATCAGCTCTTGGAAGCTAAGACACAACGCGGTCCAGGACAGACTTTGCAGGGCCATCCCGGTGTCTCAAGGCACGGTGACCGTGAACTGCACCATCCGGGAGGCCGACAGCCAACTCCACTCGGACATCGTCATACGTAACAAGGAAACGAGGGCTATCACCATCGTGGATGTGACGATCCCCTTTGAGAACCGGAGTCAGGCCCTGAGAGAAGCCCGCGAGAGGAAGTTGCAGAAATACTCACTGCTGGCCAATGTCCTGCGTGAACAAGGCTATGAGGTGAAGGTAGACGCGCTCATTGTCAGAGCACTGGGAGCCTGGGACTCCGTCAACGAAGACGCCCTGAGAGCATGTGGGGTGGGCCGACGGTATGCCAAGCTGATGCAAAACTGATGGTCTTGGACACTATCCGCTGGTCCAGAGACATATACATTGAGCACATCATCGGGCACCGCCAGTACACAGAGGAGGCCGCAACAACGCCACCCCCGCTGCCCAGACAGAAGGAGTTCCTGGCTGAAAGATCATCTTTAGCCTCATCACCTAATGGGCTCGACAGCCCCCTCCCCATATCCTCCCCCTTTTCTCCCTCTCCCTTTCCTCCCTCTCTTATCCCCACTCCAGGTATCGACGAGGACGGAGACACCCTGAGAGAACACCATGAGGACAGCCCCCCCCTTCCCATCTTCTCCCCCTCTCCTCCCTCTTTTTTCCCCACTCCAGGTACCCACGATGATGGGAGGCAGGTCTCAGAGGAGCAGCCAAAACCTCCTCCTGTGCGACCTCCCCAGCAGTTCGAGGAAGAACACCGTGATGGACCCGAGCAGCTGATCTACCATCACCCTGCCTGCTTCCTCCGCTGGGCGACACTAGACTCCTCGCCTGGATCATGGACAACAACAGACACCATCTGCAGTAAAGGACAATGGACCACCAGAGGAGACGCCGTGCCAAGGGTTGACGGCAACAACAGCGAGAAAGACCTGCAACAGAAGACCCTCACGGACTCAATATGAACTTTTTCCCAATAGACACTCTCTTCTCCCCCCCCCCCAATAACCGCGGGTGCATGTTACATCTGTTAACTCTGCCTGCCTGCCAAGGCCTACTTCACGCTATGTAACCACGACCCGGGTTGTTTTGATCTTCCTGTTAATGCATGCTTTACTACTGTAACTTTTCTTCACCATGAGGAGCCGAATGGATCGCACCAATCTCTGTACGGACCTTTGAAGACTGGCATCTGCCAAAAATGTATTCGTTCACATTCTCTGGTTCCCTGGACCTCTTTCCTATCACCAATGTACTTCCAACTTAACATTCTCTAATAAATTAATCTGTTCTTGAAACCTGAACTGAATCCTGAACAACTCTACTGAAGTGAATCTGAACTGAATCCTGAGCAACTCTACGGAACCGAATCCAGAACAACTATACTTCGATCGTGTCAAGGCGTCTACATGAAGTACGATGGAGCCTCGTACTTCACTCACTCTTGCTACACTCACTCTTGCTGGATTTCCTTCACTCCCTTGGCTTTTGTGGCTCTGTCCATAACTGGTTATCCTCCTACCTCTCTGACCACTCCTTTAATGTGTCTCTCTCCAACTCCGCCTCCTCCTCCTTCCCCCTCTCAGTTGGTGTTCCTCAAGGCTCTGTTCTTGGCCCTCTCCTCTTCTCGATCTATACCTCATCCTTAGGCAAACTCATTGCCTCCCATGGCTTCCAATACCACCTCTATGCTGATGACACTCAACTCTATCTCTCTACTCCCTCTCTCTCTCCCTCTGTTCAAGCTCGTCTCATCAACTGTCTCTCTGACATCTCTACCTGGATGTCTCAACGTCAACTCAAACTCAACATGGCTAAAACTGAACTCCTTATCTTCCCCCCTCATCCTTCCTCTCCTTCCTCACTGTCAATAACTATTGATGGAGTCACCATCCTGCCTGTCCCCCAAGCCCGTAGCCTAGGCTTCATCTTTGACTCACCCCTTTCTTTTAAACCCTACATTGACTCTGTTGCTAAATCCTGTCGCTTCTCCCTCCATAACATTGCTAAGATTCGCCCTTTTCTCTCTGTCTCGTCTGCCAAAACTCTTGTTCATGCTCTGGTCATCTCTCGCCTCGATTACTGTAACCTCCTTCTCACTGGCCTTCCCCGGTCTCACCTTTCTCCCCTCATCTCTGTCCAAAACTCTGCTGCCAGGGTCATCTACCTCGCCAGTCGCTTCGACCATGTGCAGCCCCTCCTCTCTTCGCTTCACTGGCTTCCCCTTCCTGAACGAATCCTGCACAAGCTCCTAGTCTTCACCTATAAAGCTCTTCACAACCTTGCTCCCCCCTACCTCTCTGCACTTATCGCCCTCCATACTCCAGCCCGTGCACTTCGCTCCTCCTCTGTCCCTTCTCTCACCCTTCCATGCCTTCCCTGCTCCCCTAAGCGCTTCATCCCTTCTCACTTGCTGCCCCCCCATGCCTGGAACTCCTTCCCTGTCCACATCAGCCTTGCCCCCTCCCAGATACCTTCAAATCTCTCCTTAAAACTAACCTCTTTCGCTCAGTTCTGTCTGACTCTTTATCCTGCTGAGCCACTATTTCCTATACCTATGGTCTCTTTACCCTTATCCTTGCCACATGGACCTGCCTGCTGTCATTCTCATCATAACCAAGTCAAGTACGTGCACTTGAGACCTCGCATCTTCATGAATGTTAGACCTCTTGTCTCTCCCTCTGTTCCCCTTCCTATGTCTCTCCCCCAGCTCCTGTCTCTCAGATTGTAAGCCCTAGGGGCAAGGGCCGTGTCTATTTTATTGCTTTGTAAAGTGCCAGGTACACTGCTGGCACTATATAAATGTTTGTTAATAATAATAATAATAATAATAATAATTCATATTAATAAATACATTATAGGCAGGGAGGGTTGTTGTTCTACTTCATTCAGAAGCTGCCACTCTAGTCCCAGGACCCATCATCAGAGATCTGGGGCCATCATTCCACTCACAGGGAGCTGTCATTCCACCGCATCAAGAACCAGCCAGCCACTCCAGCTCCAGGACCCACCATCAGGGTTCTGGGGCCTACATTACAGGCAGAGAGGTTTGTCCATCCACGTCATCAAGAGCTGGGGTGGGGTCAGCTGCCACGTCCATCGGCATCTGCAGGACATGGAGGGTGGTGTTTCTACTGTACAGAACAGAGTGGCTAAAGGTTACTAAATAAATACAGAAACCAACAAAACAAAGTAACCAATACATTAAATCAAATTCATTTATTCAAACGTGGCCAAAGGCCATTGCTTCCACACATCAATACATATATATCAAAACAAATATAACATGGACAAACCAGTGCCTGATGTACAAAATAAAATCCATCATCAATTAAACTAATAAAAACCCATTTCATATCAAATAACAGAATAATGGGGGTACAAATTGATTGAAACATAATTATCCCTACTTTAATCATCCAAGGGGAGTCTTACAGGGCTTATACTGGGCACCCTTTCACCCAAAAATTGGCCTGCCAATTTCTGGTGTACTCAGTACATTGCAAACAATAGTACCATACCCCGGTATAGTTAAACACCCCCCACATCCTGGACTTATAATAAACACACTCCAGCATCTATTACTTCCCCTCCCTCACCCTATGCAGCATTCTACATCCCTAAACCCACGGGGATTACGACTGGACCCAAAGGTCAAAAAACCCTGCCTACAGTACACCATCTGCATCAAAAATCGTGCCATTGCCTTTATAACAGATGAGTCCTGATTATTCAAGAGGAAGTCCATCAGTACCTCCTCTGGCCTGCTGGGGAGCCCAGCCAGCAGCAGGGCCAGATACTTATCCCACGCCTCATCATATAAATGGCAACACAATATCATATGGCCAGGAGTTTCAGTAATTAAGTTGTCAAATAGACAAATTCTTTCCACAAATGGGATTCTCTGGATCCTACCCTCAAATACCTCAGAGGTGAGGGCATTAACCCTCACCTGAAAAAACAGGCGCTTAGCTTTAAGGGATATAGTATCTGTTACATATGATCTTGAGCTGGAACCCAGTCCATATAGGACCTCATATGCAGTGATTCCCTCAGTCTCCCTATTTTGGCCTGCCTATCAATATCATCCACTCTCTGTACAACCTCAGTCACTACATCCACGGCTGGTTTATGGTTCAGATAACCCCTTGAAAACCCCATACTCTGAAGGTGCTCCTCTATCCTTATGGACCAAGGGCTAACATACTGATCGTTCCTAAGATCTTTCAAAAGTTCTAGATCATTGGTGACTAAGATCTTACACCAGTACTTCAACGCACTTCTCACCGCCACGTGCTGCCATCTCCTTTGACCCAATTCAAGCCTTATCACTGCAAGTGGCATACCCCTTGGATTTCCCAAGAGGGCTGCCAGGAACTTAGATTGAATTGTGTTCAAATTTGAAGTGGCAAAAGGAGCCCAGAGCTCTGCCCCATAAAGCAATTGGGACCTAATCTTAGTATTAAATACCTGTAGAGCAGGCTCGATTGCTGCCCTACCCTGTCTGGTAAAGAAACTAAGAATGGCACGGGCTGGGCCTTTGGCAGCTAAAATAGCCCCTGCCAAGTGTTCCTTCCAGGCTCCTGACTTGTGGAGCCGAAGCCCAAGATATTTAAAGGAGGAAACCTGGTGAACTGGATGGGGGTCTAGATTAAGTCCTGCTAATTATAGGCCGATTAGTTTACTATCTGTAGTGGGGAAGATTTACGTGAAATATCTGCTGAATAAGTTGGTGGCCTGGATGGAGCGGGAAAAAGTCATTGCGGTAGAACAAGCAGGTTTCCAAAAAGGCCAGTCAACGATTGAGCTATGCGTTGTGCTCTCGCATTTGATTGCCAAATATAAGGCAAAAAATGGAAGGCTATATGCAGCCTTTCTGGACTTAAGAGCGGCTTTTGATTCTGTCGACAGGGGGATTCTCTGGGAGAAACTCCGGAGGACCACTGTCGATGGTAGGCTATTGCATCTTATTCGGGCCTTGCACGTTGAGACCCAAGCAGCTTCTCTAAGGGAGCCTGCATTTATGGGTGGGATGTACACAGTGAGAATAATCCAAGTCAGATCCCCTATTTTAGCCACAAACCCAAGGGTCAGATGTGACAAAGAGATTCTCCACTGATGCCAGCCTGCAATGCCTGGGCAAGGAGGGGTGCCTGCCACCAAGCCCTGGCCAGTCCTCTGCCTCCTTGAGACAGTCCGGCACTTTGCTCTCCTGCAGGGAGGTGTTGACCACCCCAGCCAGCAACAGCCCCATTGTCTCCTGGCAGATCTTAACCAGCCAGGACAGGAAAGGAAAGGATCTAATTCACAAGAAGTGGCCCTGACTGCCCCAAGAACATCCACTGCCTTGGCAGGTGTCACCAACTGAAACTGATCCCAGAAAACCGGACATGACGGGGCTTCCATAACCTCTGGTTCCCCTAGTGTAATAAATGCTGCATCAAAATCATGGTGAATACGAGTGATTTTGTCCACAAAATAATCCACAAGCATGTCACAGCAGGCTGTAGATGACTCCACTCCAAGGTTGAGGGAGGCTGGACTGACCAGCCCCCGCACAACCAGGAACAGCTCCGCTGGACGGGATTTTGCGGATGCTATGAGAGCAGCAAAGAACTCCCTCTTTGCTGCATGCATAGCCACAGCATAGGCTCGTAAACTGGCTCTATGCCGCAATATATCGACTTCCACACTCGAACAACGCCACCGTCACTCCAACTGCCGCCCATCTCAATTCAGCAACCGCAGCTCCTCAGAAAACCAAGGAGGTCTGCGGAGCTGCTGCCTGGGCAGCAGACGTCTAGAAGCCGCCTGATCAATGGCGTCTGTCAGCAAGGTGTTCCACAGCACAATGAAGTCATCGATGAGACGGTCGTCAAGGTCAGAGGGTATTTCACCCAGAGCATTCCGGGGGAAATAAGCATTTGTTGCTTATTTCTTCCACTTCAAAGACCATTAATGTAACTCCAAATTTAGTCTGCTTCCAATGTCTGTTTTCTCCTTTCTTGCCATAGTGTCATAAAGCTTGGTGTCTTCTTCACCCAGGCTGCTCTATTCCCTGCCAAATGTCTTAACATCTTGACTCTCAAATGAATTCTGTTCTCACAGTACTCATCATTTATATGCAACTGCTCATTCCCTTTGCATTCTCTGCTAGTTCTTGAGATAGTTGAAGGAAATGCTCTGCACTCCCCATCTTCTTCCTACAACACCATGCTCTCAGACTCCTAAGAGTGAGGCTGAGTCACTACCCACAAGGCCAATGCACCTAAAGAGGCAATGGAGACGTTACACTTTAAAGACCTTCAATCAACACTGGAAGGTATTCTAAGAAACATGCTACATAGATCAGCAATACAAGGACACCCAGTTTTGATCCAGACCTCGAAAAGACACAGGGAAGAGTGACTTTTCCTCTTCCCTGTGTCTTTTCATGAGAAGTGAAGGAGCTCCTAGGATATCTGAGGTAACCACTCAGGATGGACAAGTGCTACAACAAAACTGCAGCATCCATAAGCTATAAGCCACAGTGGAGAAGAATAGGAAATCTCCCAATGTCACTGAGCCATCATCTGGGAATCCTCCTACAGACCTCTCAAGTGCCCTGCATTTTGTGGGCCATACCAAATCCAACACTCATTGACTCAGTGTCCCAGAGCCACCACTCTAAAGTCCTAGAATTTGGTGGCCAGCACAGCCAATTAAAGAATGCCTTTTAGTGAGTGACAGCAGTCAGAGTCAATCAGGAAATCTTCAGCAGCAAGGGAAAACCAATCAAAACTGCAGCAGTGAACAAACAGGTGGGTTTCCATAGTTTGGTTCCAGCAATAGAGAGGAGGAGGGGTAGACAGAAGTATACGTATTTTGTAGGTTTCATGATGGGTGAAGAAATACTGCTGAGGTGCTCTGGGATGAGAAGAAGGAATATGACCCTGGGGCACAGGTTAAAACCCTAATGCTGGGAGAGGCTGAAGTTGGGTTGGAGACTTTGTGAGTAGGAGCTGGACAGGGCAGGCAAGCAGGGAGTGGGGACTGCTGGTTGGAGGACTTAACTGTGTCCCTAGGGATCAAATAAAGAAATATTTATCTAGGAACTTCTTTTAAGTTGGGGTTTTTGTGTGTGTGTGTGGGGTGGTGGTGGTTAATGCTGTTGTTTTCTGCATCGCAGTCAGTAACAGTCTCGGGAAAAATCACTAAATATTTTTTTGCTGAATCTTTTTAATAGCAAAGAAAATGTAGGCATTAAAGCAGAATGTTAAGTCTGTGTTTGTTTTACCAAATAATGTCCTTGTTTGGGTCCCTCATTTGAAGGAGAATTGTTCATGTAGAGACTCATTTTGGAATCTGGGGGTTAAGAGGTATGGCCTCTAAAAACCAGTCCTCTAGGGAGAGTCAAACTGATGGTCTTGGGAACAAGTGACAGAGAGGAAGGTGTATTGAGGCCATGTCTGACTGACCATTGAGGAAAGCACATCATCTCAACATATATCATGGGATATATGTTTACCTGAGCCCATGATAAAGATGTGACATCTATCAGGTTAAGAGCAAGTAACTTTTGGCCTATGGCCTCTGTGGAACAGGATGCTTAGCATTTGCTTATAAAATGGGAAAGATATAGTATAATGAATGGAACCTGTTTACTGTACTAAAATAGTCAGGTTATAGGAGAAACCCTGTTGAGTGTGGCATCAGCATGTTGAGGACGGAAGCCAACATGGATCTTCTAGCACATTAACATCAGAGCCTGCCATACCATGTAGAACAGACCTGTGCATTTACTATTTGTTATCTTTCCTCCAACTCCTGCCTGCTTGAACACAGGACGTTTTTACATGAGACACAGACCCATGAGCTTCTTGGTAAATGCAGTAATTACCTGCTTGTGTAAATGCCTCTCATACAAGATGTCTGGGAAAACTGCCAGATTAGTAAAACCTCGATATCAAGGTTTTACTAATCCACATTTTAAATCTGCCATGAGTTCTCCCCAGCTGCCCTGACAAACAGCTGATGGAGGGAGAATGCCTGGAGCAGAGTGCACACTCTCCCTGGCTGCCTTGGCAAACAGCTTTTTGTTGGAGTAGGCAAANTCAGAGCCTGCCATACCATGTAGAACAGACCTGTGCATTTACTATTTGTTATCTTTCCTCCAACTCCTGCCTGCTTGAACACAGGACGTTTTTACATGAGACACAGACCCATGAGCTTCTTGGTAAATGCAGTAATTACCTGCTTGTGTAAATGCCTCTCATACAAGATGTCTGGGAAAACTGCCAGATTAGTAAAACCTCGATATCAAGGTTTTACTAATCCACATTTTAAATCTGCCATGAGTTCTCCCCAGCTGCCCTGACAAACAGCTGATGGAGGGAGAATGCCTGGAGCAGAGTGCACACTCTCCCTGGCTGCCTTGGCAAACAGCTTTTTGTTGGAGTAGGCAAAAAGAGTGTGTGTGCAGCTCCATCCTACCCCCTCACACACACACACACACACACACACACACAAAATGGGCTGCTCATTTAAAGGCACTCCCACTACCTTGTTGATCTGGGGGTATTGCAGGAGTTTTTGAACCCGCAAATTTCCCCTGCTCGTCTAAAAACACTCCAGACGAGGACTGTGACACTTATATGACTCCACTAGTTCAAACCCCATTCATTTCCATGGGGACTACGTTAGTGCAGCACTTTGAGAGTCAGACCAAGAGGTTTCAGTATATTTTTCTCAGATCATCACAAGACAAACTGGTACCATTAGCTACCAAAAATGGGTTGATAAAATAATCAATTTGCTGTAATGGTAAAAATATGCCTGTACCTGAAAAGAATTAAACTGCACACTGAGCATGCTAACCTCTCATTCAGGGAAAAAAAGTGAGATCTAGATTGTGGGACACAATTTGTCCTGAACCAGAAACTTCTTGGGACATAGGGTGTTTTTAGACTAGCGCCTCCTAGGGTGGCCACTGATGCATTGCCAGAAAAGAGGACACACATTTGTATGAAATTTACATATGCTACTTTATTTTAAAAATATGCAAATTTGTGGTGCAGAGGGCAGGGCCAGAAGTAGGCTGGGCCAAGCCAATGGTAGGCAGAGTCAACAGTAGGTGGAGTCGATGCAAAAGTTAAGCCAGTGGCCTGACTTAACCCAGCAGCAAGTAGTCCCCAAAGTTAACATTGGAGGGAAATTACATTAGTTAACCCTGTGAATTCCTTGCATGGCCTCACTGCCCCCAAGTGCCCCCTCAGACTCACTTCTCCAGTGTCAGTATGACTTACCCCCTTATTACCAGTGGAATGGTCCTTTGACTGGAAGGAAGCCTACGGGTTTTTGCTTACCTTGCCTCAGAAGGAAGCAGTGGTTGCTTTAGCTACCTTCATGCTACCTTCACGCATTTGGCAATCAAGAAAAGGTCTTGTATTCAAGGGAAGCTCACCACTAGGGCAAAAGGAAATGTGGATTTCCCTCCTCAGGATTAACCTTAGGAGTACTGTGGTTTTATTACTGGTTATTTATTCTTGTATTTTACGTTTAATATTGACTGTATTAGTCTGGGTTTTTTTTCTTTTCTTTTCTTGTTTTACTCTTTTATAAAATTTTGTATCTGTATGTTTGGCCATGGCAGAAGCCAGTGCTAATAAAAAATTGATTGATTGATTGACCCACTTCTCCAGTGTCCAGCACAGCCTCACAGTCCTCCCCCCCCCC
>QEPC01006993.1:49727-68135 GCA_003113815.1 Sphenodon punctatus
CGCCTGTCAGCCTGTTCTTCCTCTTCCCCCCTCCCTTCCCGTTTCCCTTGTGTGGGCGTTCCCTTGTGTGCCTCTTGGCTTCGTTTGCCCTCCGGCGGCCATGTCTGTGTCCCACCCCTGCCCGGTGCCTTCTGGGAGTTTTGACCATGGCGGGGGTTCGGCTGCACGTCTGTTGTGCTGCCCCGGTCTGTGATGGTTCGGCCTGGTTCCTGGCCGTGGTCCAGGTCCCGTCACATCTGTTTGGGTCGTTTTTCCACCCCGGGGCGTGGTTGTGCTGTTCACCCCCCCTGGGGGTTCACTGTGGTGAACCGCCCATCCGTAACGTCTGAAATCACCCATTAATAAGGCAAGCCAAGAGAGAATTTGAAGAGCAACTTGCTAAAGATGCAAAACTAATAATAAAAACTTTTTCAAGTACATCAGAAACAAGAAGCCTGCTAGAGAGTCAGTTGGGACTTTAGATGACCATGGGATGAAAGGGGCATTCAGGGAGGATAAGGCCATTTCAGAGAAGCTAAATTCTTTGCTTTGGTCTTCACTCCAGAGAATGTTCAGGAGATACCCTCACCAGAACTATTCTTTGTAGATGATAAAGAACTGTCACAAATCAACATGACTCTGAAAGAGATTCTACAGCAAATTAACAAACTAAATACTTATAAATCACCACGACCAGAAGGTATTTACCCCAGAGTTCTGAAGGAACTCAAATATGAAATCACAGACCTACTATTGGTAATTTGTAACCTATCACTAAAATCTGCCACTGTATCTGAGAATTTGAGAGTAGCAAATGTAATGCCAATGGGCAGCTTTAAACAGAACGTAGAAAGGGTGGTTACAACCTGAAACACATGCTTTAGCTTTGTGTGTAAACATGGCAACGTTTTTTTGCACCCTGATAGCCACTTGATAGACCCTTCTTTGCTGCCCAGAAGCGTTGCAGGCAGTAGAAGTGGATTTTCTCTCATTTTGTGTCTCTCATTAGGTATGCATTAGTGTGTTTGCCATTACATCCAATGAACAATCATAGAGTTTAACACATAGTGCAGCTTTAGTTTGTCTTGCAACTTCCTGTAAAATTGAAGCCACCTCAGCTTCCTCCCCGCCTCCTCCATCTCACATCCACAGCTCCAGTGGGGACAGCTGGGCTCTGCTCAATTCCCCTTCCCAGTCAAGCCCTAGTCCCAGCAGGGAGGGCATGATTCTGTCCCCATGTGCACTCATTTACAGCTCCCCACTCCCCATAATTTCACCCTGGCCCCTGTCAATGTGCTCGCTTGTCTTTGCTGTGGAACCAGAAAATCCCTTTGTGAGACTGTATGGAGTCATCTCAAAGATCCTTGGGATTTAAAAGTGACAGCACTGTATAGTGAAGGGAGGGAGCACTGCATCATGAAATAGCATGCTTTTTACTGAAGTGGGGGAGCAGCACATGGTCAGATATCATCTGGGGCAGCTGGGACAGGCTGTGCATCACTGCTGATGTCCAGTGTTTAAATAAGCATCAGTAGATGTAATCATGTAAGCAATGCAACATAGCCAAACAGGGGATATATGCATGGCTAAATAATGGTGTCAACATACATCCAGAGACTCATTTCTGTTCTATCTAATGCAGCCCAATATTTAAAAAGGGCTCTAGAAGCAATCCTAGCAACTAAAGACCACTGAGCCTGATGTCAGTGCTGGGCAAACTGGTGGGAATGGTTGTGAAGAACAGGATTATTGGGCATATTGATGAACATGACATAATGGAGAAGAGTCAACATGGATTTAGCAAACAGAAGTCATGACTCACTAGTCTACAGGAATTTTTTTAGGGTGTAAATAAGCAGGTGGTTAAGGGTGAGCCGGTTGATAGTGTATCTGGATTTTCAGAAAGCATTTGGTAAGTTCCCTCATGAGAGACATTTAAAAAAATTAAATAGTCATGAAAATTAAAATAAATAGTGTCATATTATGGATCATCAAGTTAAAGGATAGGAATCAAAGAGTAGAACTAAATGGTCAGTTTTCACAATGGAGAGAAAAAATAGCAGAGTGCACCGAAGGTCTGTATTGGGCCCAGTGTTGTTTAATATATTCATTAATGATCTGGAAAAGGGAATAAAGAGTGAGGTGATCAGATTTACAGATAACATAAAGTTATCCAAGGTAGTGAAAACTTGAGTGGATTGCAGGAGGATCTTGCAAGACAGGAAGACTGGGTAACTAAATGCTGACAAGTGCAAAGTGATGCACATAGGGAAAAATAATCCAAACTATATGTATACAATCCTGGGTTCTAAATTAGGGGTTACCATTCAGGAAAAGGATCTTGGACTCATCATGGACAATACATTGAAATCCTCAACTCAATGTGTAGCAATGGTCAAAAAAGCAAATATAATGTTGGGAAGTATGTTGGAATGTTGGAAAGGGAAAGAGAATAAAACAGAAAATATCATAATGCTGTTGCACGCGTGGGCAAGGGGAGAGGGGGCATCTGTGTAAAAAGGGCCTCAGTTATCTCTTCTCCAATGTATGGTGCGACCGCACCTTGACTATTGTGAGAACATAAGAACATATGTAGTGCCATACTGGGTCAGACCAATTGTCCATCAAGCCCAGCATCCTGTCTCCTACACTGGCCAATTTCTTTCTCGTGGGAGAAGTACATGACAGGTCATAATGGGCAATCCATTCCGTGCTCTTCCAGCTCCTAATAGTAAGAGGCTACGTCCCAAAAACCTACTTGGCTAATAGCCATTAATGGATCTATGCTCCAAGAACTTATCCAATCCCTTTTTAAAACTAGGTACACTGGCCTTGACCAGTTCCTCTGGCAGGAAATTCCACAAGTTAACTGTGTGTGCTGAGTGAAAAAATATTTCCTCTTATTTGTTTTAAATCTGCTACCAGTTAATTTCATGGAGTGTCCCCTTGTTCTAGTACAGTTAGAGAGGGTAAATAACCCTCTCTAAGAGTAACCATTTACATATCCAACACCACTCATGATTTTATAAATTTCTATCATATCCCCTCTCAGGTCCTTTTCAAATGGGTCATCAGAGGAGCCGCGGTGTGTGTGTGTGTGGGGGGGAGGGGATGGGTGGAGACGGCGGCAGGTGTGCGGGTTGTCACATGAATGCCCATCCACCTCCACCCATCTCCACGCACAGATGCACCTCCGTTTCCCCCAATGTCTGTGCGTGGGGGATTGGTGGAGACGGGTGGAGGTGGGTGGAATGCGGGATCCTGCACATACGCGCACACACACTCACCCATCCCCACCAGTGGTCAGCTGGATGCCCCCCCCCCGCCCATGCTGTTGTACACATGGCAAGGGGGGAGGGGGCATCTGTGAAAAAGGGCCTCAGTCATCTCTTCTCTGAGCTGAAGAACCCTAGCGTATCAAGTCTCTCTTCATACAGCAGCACCTTTTCTCGTTCTGCTATGTCTGTTTTGAAATGGGATGATGACCGCACGCAATACTCCAGGTGCAGCCGTACCATAGATCTATATAGAGGCATTACAATATATTCAGTTTTTTCTCTATCCCTTTCTGAATGATTCCTAACGTTCTGTTTGCTTTTTTGACTGCCAGTACACACCGAGCTGAGGATTTCAATGCATTTCCACAATGACTCCAAGATCCTTTTCCTGAGTGGTAACTCCTAATTTAGAACACAGCATTGTATAGATATACTTTGAGTTATTTTTCCCTATGTGCATCACTTTGCACTTTTCCACATTAAAATTCATCTGCCATTTAGATGCCCAGTCACAAGAACCTCCTGCAATTCTTCACAGTCTGCTAATGTTTTAACTATCTTGAATAACTTTGTGTCATCTGCAAATTTGATCACCTCACTCTTTACTCCCTTCCCCAGCTCATTACTGAATATATTAAGCAACACCAGTCCCAGTACACATTCCTGGGGCACTCCACTAGTTACTTCTCTCCACTGTGAAAACTGACCATTTAGTTCTACTCTTTGCTACCTATCTTTGAACCAGTTGTCAATCCATGATAGGACCTACCTATTATTCCATGACCCTTTAATTTTCTCAAGAATCCCTCATGAGGGACCTTATCAAATGCCTTCTGAAAGTCCAGATATACCATATTGACTAGCTCACCCTTATCCACATGCTTATCTACACTCTCAGAAAATTCCAATAGATTAATGAGGCATGACTTCACTTTCCTAAATCCATGTTGACTCTTCACCAATATGCTCAGTAATTCTGTTCTTAACAAACGTTTCCACCAGAGATGGAGAACTGATTTGCCTATATATTGCCTGAGGAAGAGTCCTGTGTGGCTTGAAAGCTTGTACATTCTCACCAACAGAAGTTAGTCCAATTAAAAGATCTCATCTGAACTACTTTGCTTCCATCTCTTAAATTTGGGACCAACATAGCAACCGCACTCTCTCTAGATTGAATACTGTGTGCAGTTTTGGTTGCCCCATGTAACAGGGCATAGGTGCCTTATAGGGGGGGAATGGGGGGCCATTTGCCTCCCAGATTCTTGGAAGTCCTATAGAACTCTATAGAACCCCTGTCCAGCCCCTTGCCTAGCCCCCACTCCTGTGCCCCTCCCATTAGTGACAGTTACCAGTCACCTATGTAATAGGGTGTGGTTTTGTCCAGGGTAAGTCCTTGCAGGATTAGGCCTATCAAACACTGTCTCTTTGGGGAATTCCAGCTCAAGTCCTTTATTTACACTACAGTGCAATACCCATAGCAGTTCTCCACAAAATACAGCATCACAATATTCACATTCTCTGAGACAGGCACAGTCCCTCCTGCAGTCCACCAAACCCCTTCTGTTCAGCCAGGTCCCTTTGAGCGGGATTGTGAGGCGGCAGAGCCCAACTCCTAGCTTGTTTCCTCAGTAGATCCAAGGCAGATGTCTGGGCTGCCAGCTCATCTGCCCACACCTTGCAACTCCAAGAAATCTCCTTTGGCTGTTTTCTAGCAGCTCCCGCAGAGCTCTCCCTTACCTCCTGTCTAGCTGCTCAAAAGCAGCTCACCCAGCCTCTCTGCCCAGGCAACACCTTCTGGGTCAGGCTTGCTCTGGAGGCAGAGCTTAGCCTAGCTCCTGCCACTCCTGTGTCCTCCCTAGTACTGAGCTCAAGATTGGCCATTGTCAGAGACAGGATACTAGGTTCAAGGGACCATTGGTCTGGCCCAGTATGGCACTTCTTATGTTCTTAGCCTTTTCTCATAAGATTTGATTTTCAGATCCTTTATCATCTTTGTTACCCTCTTTTAAACCCGATCCAATTTGTCAATGTCCTTAAAATAGGGCACCCGAAACTGGACACAATACTCCAGATGAGGCCTGATTAGTGCCAAATAAAGGGGAAGTATTACTACCGCTGATTTGAAGATAGCACTTGCATAAATGTAGCCTACAATATGATTGGCCTGTTTTACAGCCACATCTAGGGTTGCCACATTTGGTCATTTTTTACCTGACACTTCCATTTTGGCTTATGGGAGTGTCGGGTTCTATCCTAGGTACATCACATTGCTGACTCATGTTTAGTTTGTGATCAACCACATTCCATAGATCCTTTTCACATGTGCTGCTGCCAAGCCAGGTATCCTGCATCTTATACTTGTGCATTTGGTTTTTTCTTCCCCAAATGCAGAACTTTACATTTATCTCTGTTGAATTTCATTTTATTGATTTCAGCCCAGATTTCCAACCTATCAAGATTTGTTTGAATTCTAATTCTGTCTTCCAAGGTGTTAGCTACCCTGTCCCAGTTTAGTGTCATCAGCAAACTTGTTAAATATTGCCTCCACACAACTCATTAATAAAGATGTTCAACAGCACTGGATCCAGGACTTTGTCCAGAGATGAAATGAGCACTCAAATTTCTTTGCCAATTTCTCATTGAGTAAAAAACCCAACAACAACAAATGTGCATTCACAAAATAGCCACTGCCCTTAATCAAAATTTATTTTATTTATTTAGATTTTTTACCCAACCCTACCCCTTAGGTTCAGGGTGGCTTACAATTCTGTAACTTATTAACTGTAACATTAACAACTAACTCAGGGTTGCTCTTGAGGAGTTACCCTCCAATCTTGACAACCTTTCACTTGATGACCTCATTACTTTTTGGAACACCTTGTTGACTGAGGCCATTGATCAGATGACTCTCAGGCATCTGCTTCCCTGGCATTGGTACTGTAGGCTTCACTGGTTTACTGAGGACCTGCGACGGCTGAAGCAGAAGGGGCAGCGGTTGGAGCGATGGTGGTGCCGATCCAATTCTGAAAATGACCGATTGTGACATAGAGTTAGTTTATGAGCCTATGCAGTGGCTCGTAAACCACAATAGTGTTGCTGTCATTTTGGTCAAGGGCAGTGGCCATTTTTGCATGCACATAATGGCCTAGTGGTCATTTGTGCATGCACAATCTGCTGTCCTTAGACAAAATGCCAGTGATGCTATTGCTGCCATTTTGGTTAAGGGTGACAGCCCTTTAGCACATGTGAAGTAAGTATTTTTAATTTATTTTTAATTTTTTAAATTTTTGTACCAAGAAATCACACTGGGGTCAAGTTCTTGGTGAGAACTTGATGTCTATTCTCATTTATTCAGAGAGGACTCAAGAGCAGTAATTTGCTGTTTGTTTCAGCCCTCTCAATACCTCATTCCAGTTTAATGATGAACCACTGATGATGACTCTTTGAGTACAGTTGTTCAACCAGCCATGAATCCACCTTTCAGCCTACACTGTGTAAGCTTGTCAATAAGTATCTTGTATGGGACTTTGTCAAATGCTTTGCTGAAATCAAGATATATTGTGTCCACAGCATTCCCCTCATCCACTAAACTAGTTACTCTATCAAAGAAGGGGACAAAATAAGTCTGGCATGACTTTTTCCTGTGAAATCCATGCTGGCTATGCTAGGAGCAATCACTGCATTGTCACCAAGGTGCCTACAGAGTGACTATTTTATAATCCGTTCTAGTATCTTCCCTATGTCTATCATGTCCTAGATCTTCCTCCTTCCCTTTTTTAAAGCTAGGAACAACATTTGCCCATCATCAGTCTTCTGCCACCTCACCTCTTTTGCAAAACATCTCAAAAATAATTGACAATGGTTCTGAGAGTACTTCAAAAAGTTCTTTCACTACTCTAGGGTGTAATTCATTCGGTCCTGAAGATCTGAATTCATTAGGGTGTGCAATGTATTTTCATTGTTGTATTACGAGAACAAATGAAGCCCCATTCATTTTTGTAATAAGGATATGAAAACAAATGAATAATTTAATCTAATCTATCTATCTATCCCCATTTATTTATTTATTTATTTATTTAGATAGATAGATAGATAGATAGATAGATAGATAGATAGATAGATAGGGCTTCATTCGCTAGACAGACAGACAGATAGATATTTGTTTTAGTATGACAAAAATTATTTGTGAGAGTTTTCATGGAAAATCCTTTCATTTTTGTTTTTTAAATTTCTCTCATTTTCTTAAAACATTAAAAATAAATTTAAAAATTAAGAACTCATTGTACATGTGCAATGGCCTCCAGACCATTCTGTGCATGCATTCTCTTTTTCAAAATGGTGTCATAGCATCACCACCATTTTGCAAAAGGGCAGCCAGTCTATGCATTCACAAATGGCCACTGCACATGTGCACACTGGCTGCCTTTTACAAAATGACAGTGATGCTGACAGCACCATTTTGGAAAAGGGTATGCATGTGCAGAATGATCCGGTAGCCATTTTGCACATGCAGAGTGATTTTTTTTTTTTAAAAAAAATGTTTTAAGTTAAAATGGCTGCTAGAACAATTCTCCGTATACATGTCCTTTTCCATAAGGCACCAGCACCATAGCTGCCATTTTGGGAAAGCGTGCACATGTGCAGAACAGACCTGCCAATGATTTGCATGTATGCACTTTTTAACATATATAAAGTGCACGCAAGTATAAATATTCCCGCTGATATTGGCACATGGCAGCCTATATATAGAGTGCCATATAGGTGCTGGTGTCTTTTGGAAAAGGACATGTTGCCAATTTGTTGCCAGTCTGTTGCCAGTTCCTTCAGTCTTCTCTCATATAGCTCAATACTTTCATTGGGTTAGTTTAGTCTAGAGAAAAAGAGCAAGGACAGGGCATTATAGCAGTTTTGAGTTATAAACAATTGCCACAAAAAAGATGGCAAACATTTATTTTTCATTGTCAGACTTATGGAAGTGTATGGTTGGAGAAGACTGCAAGGTTCATCTAGTCCAAGAGAAGATAGAACTGATCTGTCACAGAAGATAGAAGAAGAGGGAACAGAGTTAATTAGAAGCAAAGTAGATCTCAGTTAAATATTGGTGGAAAGTTCCTAAATCTAAAGAATGATTTTGCAATGAAATAAGTTTTAAATAAATATGCAATCTCTTTTATTGGATGTTTTCAAAAACTGTCTGGAGAAGTATCTGTCTGTGATGCTGTATCTTACCTTGGAGCAGGAGACAGGACTAGATGATCCTCTTCCGACTCTAGAATTCTTCAGTTCTGTAAAATGCACCTAGGAAGTCTATGCCATCATCTATGCTCCTGCCTGGTTTACTATGAACTTGGCAAACAATCTCTGAGTCATAGATGCACAGATTATAAACTCAGAAAGGACTGCTGAAATCATCCATTCTGATCATCCCATCTACAGTGAATTTCCTCAGTGTATGAAACCTTGTTATTCATGCTTGGCTAACCCATATACACACACTCATCTCCACCCACAGAACCTCCTCCGTTTTTCCGGATGGCTCTGTGGGTGAGTGATGGGTGGAGATGGGTATGCATCGGAAGCGTGCACACACCTCCACCCACCGCCCATGCTGTTCACATGGATGAACTCATCCCCCCCACCGCATGTACATGGATGCCCCTCCCCCCATCGCACACCCACCCGCACACCCAGCGGGGGGGGCGGGGGATGGGTCAGTGTAAAAACAGCCAAAGTAGCGAAGTGATAGCTTTTACTGGACCAACTACACTTTCTCTACACATATAATTTAGACATACAGATTATGTTGATAGGCGCGCTGCAAGTATGGAGACTGCATCCAGCATCTCCTTTGTCAGTCTGTTCCAATGGCCATCCCTGACAAAATCATTCTTAGCCCATTGGGCCTGATTTCTAATTGGAAATTTCCCAGCTTTAATTTATAGACACTGGCTTTTGCTTTGCCCTCCCCTCCTAGATTAAAGAGACCATTTGTACTCACATGTTGTTCTCATGAAGATCTTGCACTCTGTTCTTAACCCTCTCTCTTTGGTAATCTAAATAGATTGAATATCTTAAGTCTGTCCCTATCACATGTTTTGCAGATCTAGAATCATTCTGGTAGTTTGCACTTCTCCATTTTTTCAACATCTATTTTTACTGACTGACACCACAAGTCCCTGCTGTGACTCACTGCTCTGCTTCTTATGCACCCATTGACCATATTATCCTTTTTGCCAAACATCATACTCTCTCCTTTCTGCTGACAACTCTGTGCCAAATCAGCTGGGAAGGAGCTGTTAGGGGGGAAAAAAATCAGCATTAAAACACGTTAAATACACGAAGGGTGTTTAACAAGTTGATAGCCCACATTTGCCTTCACCAGATGCATTCCTGTCTGCCCATCTATTAGTTCACTATGACCTCAAGCCCTTTTCAGAATCCCTGTTTTCTATAATACTAAGCCTCTTCTTTCTATAGGTATGACTCTGTGTTATTTGTTCCTACATCAAGGATTCCCAGCTCCGGGTCATGACCCCAACTGGGTCACAATGGGATCATGCTCCCTACCGATATTTGATATAATTTGTATTGTCTTTATTGCTATGTGGAGTCATGGGATTAAGTTTAAGTCTCAAAATGGAGTCATGCAGGCAAAGGTTTGGGAATCCTGGTCTTAGATGTCTGACTATGCATTTCATTGTATTCAGAGACATGTGGTTGGGATGGGCCTGTCTTACCAAGTTGCCATCTTACCAAGAATGCTCTGTATAACTCCTCTGTTCACAAAGACCCTATAGACTCATCCAGCCAGGTCTTGGTAAACATGTGAGACTATCTATAAATGAGTCACGTTACTGTTAACCAGCACCGTGACCAAACCAAAAAATGAACTCCAGATGAGAGCAGAGGAAAGGGTTTTCCACACCTTTATCCAGACCTAGAAATGAAAACTAGTTTTCTTCAGCTGTGATGGGAAACAAAGTATCCAAACTTCCAGGTCAGAGTTCCTTAAGCTTCTCTGTATCCAGACTATGGTAGGGCTTCCTAGTGGTAGCACAGAACCATAGGGTACATACTTGAGTGCACAGATACAGCAACTACCTGCCTCAATAGGGACCTCTAAGACAGGCTGCATGAGCGTATCAAAGGTTCCAGGCATCCTACAAGGCCTAAGAACAAAGAGACTCAAATCCAAACTCTCCTCAGCCAGAGTAACAATGGTCTAAAGTCTGGGATGCTGGTGCCCTGTCCCCAACAGACCGTGTCCTGTCATGGTACAATCACCATATTGCGAAAAGATCCAGCCGGGTCTCTCTGTCTGAAGGGGAGAATGGGAAGAAAGAGATTTTGGCAGCCATGGATGGTATAAGGGGACAGTGTCTCCCTCCGCCTCCCCTCCATCTCCTTCTTATGCCCATACCTATAGCTGCTCACCCCCAAGTTCTGTCATCATTATGGATGCATGTTCTTCAAATTTAATCCTTCCACCCTTCTCAGAAAAGAATGGGAACTCTGCAGTCTCCAGCCAGGACAAAAAAAAATCCCCTTTCCTACTTTCCTATAAATACTGGAGAATAACTTCACAGACACACAGGCCACTCCTTCCCAACACACGATCAAAACTGGATCCTTTGCATGCCAAAAGCAAAAGCTCTTTCCCCTTCCACAACTGAAACAAAGTTCTTTGAAAGCAAACAGGCAGCCCATGTAAAGTATAAAACACTGTTTTTAATCTGACAGAGAGGGCGTTGCCAGCTAAGAGGAAAATCTTAGGCCTTTCAATTGTTCATTTTTAGCAGTAAAGTCAGATAAAATGTAAAGGAAAATATAACTGGGGTATGTCTGAGGGGGAAAGTGTGTGCCACTGGAATGTCAGTTGGTTTGATGGTTCAAGTTCCTAAAGTTCAAGAGTTCGCAGCTCTGTGAAATGAGTGTTTAATTTTGAAATGTTGTTTGCTGCCCAGAGCTGCCTGTGGCATGATGAGCGGGCTATAAATGTTTTAAATATATAAATAAATAATTTTGGACTAAGTGACATCTCCTGTGCATGAGTATTCCACTCAGCAAAGGGATGGACATTTGACAGAGATTTACATGAGAAAGCATTAAAGGAGAGCACTTCAAAGCAACACATGGTTTTATTTTCTCAGTTTATAAGTGGATGTTCCAGTATGCTAAAAGGTGAGACACACCGTGATGGTGACCGAAGGGCAGCTGTGCATCTCTGACATACAGTGGAGTCTTAAGTCAAATTTAGTAAGTCCTCTAAAACAGTTCAACTTATCAGAACTTCATCTTATGCAGCCCTTAAAGAAATGGAACTGCCTTTGGTATTGCATGCTGCCCAAGGTTAAAAACAAGCAAGTAATATTTATAATGCCGCTAAGAATCTTTATTAAAGCTAAAAAGAATGCTTTAATCAATGGAATTTAGCACAGTAATTTTCATTTATAGCATATTCTGTTACAAAGAGTCTAAATATGACAAATAGAGGTGCTGGGATCCTGCAGCAGGGATTGGAAGAGCTCCCTAAGTTTAAAAGTTGTTTAACCTTTAAAGGTTGTTTTCAAATCTGATGGTAGCACGGTTTAACCTGCTTTAGTGTGGTTTAAACCAGGGGCCACAGTCACATGGAAAGACACACGCCAGAGGCTAACCTGGGCTGTGACTCAGGGAAATCCCCAAGTTACAGCCCATGATTGGGATCAAAGTGAGCTTTCATGTCTGAAAGCCTGCTTTACTTGGGCCGGTTTCAGAGTCCCAGCAGTTCCAGGCACCATGGTGGCTGTCATTGGCCACCATGGCTGCCCGTCAGCCAAGGGGGTGGGTCTCTGCATGCAGTGTAGTGGTGGGTCTGGCATCCATGCATCTCCCCACCCCAGCCACCATCACATTAATTCGGCAGCCAGGTCAGATCCTGACCAAAGTGATGGTGCCCTCCCCCCCAGGTAAGTCCATGGTGGTGGTGGGCACCGTCATGTGTGAAAATAATGAAACAGAGAAATGTATCTGTACGAATACATTTTCTTGCTAAAATATACACCTAACAGTTTCATTGATAGTTAACAGTCTATTTAACATCAAAATCTGTGTTTACTACCTTGTCGCACCCTTCCGTTTTTAAAAATAGAATTTCAGACCGGCTGGTTTTGGGGGTCAGCAGCTGGCAGAAAGAGCAATTCCCTAGCTCACCTTCAGTCAATTTAAGTGCAAGACAAACTCAGGGTAATGAGAACTGCCTCAACTGTGTATGTGTGCTGACATGTCGCAGCAGAGTGTGTTTCATGATTCATCAGGCACACTGTGATTGATTGGCCCAGCATACTGGCGAGTCCAGAAATTTTTTACTTGTCTTTGAAAGTGCTTTGTGATTCTTCAGGCAATATCTGATTGATTGGCACACTGGCAGAGTCTAAATTTTTTTTTTCATGCTCTAAAATATTTGGTGAATGATTCATCACACGCAGTTATTGATTTGCACATTGGCAGAGTCCAGAGGGGTTTTTTATATCAGAGAATATGTTTTATGGTTTGCCAGGTAAATTGACTATTTCCTCCTGATACTTGCAGCCAGATTTTGCTTTCTAATGTGCATGTGTGGCCAGAGGCAGCAGAATTTGGCCCTTGTTTTGGGGGTTGGTTAATACAAAGCTGGCAAATGACCACTAGATAAATGGTGACCTTCAATTTGCTCTATTACATGAGCAAATTGCATCAATTGTCTGCACAACTTCTAAGATTTTGTGGAAACCTTGTTTTGAGAAGAGTAGGTAAGAGAACACATGGCAAGAGTGATTAGATTTATACATTAATTTCCTTAATGTTATGTTGACAACTACTCTGAAAGAGAACATCTGAACATTCAATACAGTCTGCTGTATCCTTTCAGAGGGTGGATTCTTCATTATCATTATTTGAAGTTATGCTATTTGTCTTAACTCTTTATAAACCATATAATAAGCCTTTATGGAAGATTGTTGCTGGCTTTTAGCTGCACATATCACTTATGAATGTCAGGAAAAGTCTTGCAAAAATGTTACAATGAAGGATCCCCTGGGACTTTGAATTGAGGAGAGTTACCAAAAAAAATTTCTGTACAAGTTCCTCTGAACACATTGCACATCAATAATATGCTTATGTGGCCACTCCCCCTCGCATGAATAACACTTGCCCAGGAGGATACGCAAGTTACAATAGCTAATATAATTTGTCCTATCGCTTTCACATTACATCCAGCAGTGCCTGAAAAAAGTAGTTGTTTAAACCTCTTTAAACCACCATTTGTGCTTATTCATTCATCCTAAACTGTGTTTATTTTGTTTCTCCTTTGATTATTGATTTCCTCTTAGGGTGAAAAATCAAATAAGATGATAGCCTGTTGGAGTCCATATTCAGTCCATGCAATCCCCACTCACATGTTTAGTGTGTCCAACTTAATAAATGGGAAGCCTCCTGCCCATGTTGTTTCATGTGCTTGTGGCAGCTTCCACCAGTTATTCTGAGATCTCCCTTCCCACTGCAACCTCCCTCCCCATCTCTCTACTGAGAGATGAACTAGAAATCTCCCTCCCCACACTGTCTCCTTCCCTGCCTCTCAGATGAGGTGCACTAGACATTTCCCTCTTCCCACAATCTCTCTCCCTGCCTCTCAGCTGAGAGGTGGCCACAGGGGAGGGAGACTGAGAGGGAGGGAAATCTTTAGCATGACTCTTAGCTGAGAGGCGACTGCAGTGGAGGGAGATTGCTTGCTACCGCACCCACCTCTCAGCTGGTCGGGTGCACTAGGTGAGACTCTATGGTGTTGGCAGACCTAAATGCAAGAGAGACTCCAGTCAAACCTAATTGATGAGATGTGGACATGTGGGTACCCATTAGCCCTGACTGGCCCACTTAGTGGGCCAATGATATCCCTGTACTTTGCCATGAGTGGTGGCTCTGTGGTGACCATGTGGAGGCCATGTGGTGGACACCTAATAGATGGGCAGGCAGGAATGTGCCTGGTGAAGGTAATGTGGGTTATCATCTCGTTATACACCCTTAGTATATTTAAAGTGTTTTAATGCTATTTTATTTTCCTAACAGCTCCCTCCCTACTGATTTTTGCATCTATATAACTGTCCTGTTCTGCAAGTCAGTCTGTAGTACTGACTTCGTACATGTCTGAGGAAGGGCTGTGTGTGGATTGAAAATGTATATACTCTTACAGACTGAAGTTGGTTCAATAAAAGCGATCATCTGAACTACTTTGTCTCCATCTCTTATATTTGGGACCAACACAGTGATCTCCCCGTCCTACCCCTCTCTCTTTAGTGCCTTATTTGGATGAGTTTAAAAAAACTGAATATGATTACAAACTTCTTGAGAAGGGCACCTTTGCTTTGTTCATTCAGGCATGTGTATGTGTGTGTCTGTTTAGAAACTGATTATTTTCACCAGGGATGCTAAACTGGAAAAATTGTTATACAGGTGTAGCAGGGTCGATCCTATGGGGAATTCTTTGCAGGATCCAGTCCACTCAAGTACTCAATTTGCATGGGATCTTCTCCAATAGGGACCTTTATTTACAGTGCTCCGTACATCACCTGTTCATACAAATAGTCCAATATACACAGTCTCAAGGGCATGTGTACACGTATGGCTCCTTGGCCAGGCACGATCCCTCCTAGCCAGGTTCTATGAGTCCTTCCACTCTCAGGTAATCCCTGTCTCTCAGCCCCCCCTGGCTGGCACTGTTTACTCGGGAGCCTCTTGGGTCCAGTTCTGTAGTAAAACGCTGGTGGGCCCAGGCGTTTGTCCCAATGTATGGGTCCCACTAAGGGCAAGAGGGTGGGGTCTCCAGGGTTGGGGGCAGGGCTTACCCATGATGGCAGAACCACCCCAGCTCATAGCAATCACCCCAACTCAGAGTGGCAGCAGCCCCACACCAGAAAAGTAGATTTGAGGGGGTGGGAGCAGTGCTCCAGTCCCACCCACTCTGAAATCTTCCTTCTTGGCAGGGCCCTTGACAAGCGGCCTGAGTTCTGCTAGGAAATGTTTGAAGGGGGGGAGGGGGGAATGTTGTGCTGGCCCCACTTCCACCCTCTCTGAAAACTTCCTAGCAGCACTTGAGCAACCTGCAAAGGTCCCCCCTCAGAGTTCTTGGCCTGGGCTCAACTGAGCCCCCTTGCTCCATGGTAGCTGTTTGGGTCCCTTCTCAGCCTGGCCTCCTGGCACCTGGCTCCCAGGTTTTGCCCCTCCTAGTCACTGGGCCGGCTCCATAGATCTCAGCTTCTTTTATGAGGCAGAGCCCTTCCTGGCTCCTGCCTCTCCCTGGAGATCTCACTTCTCTCTGCTGACAACTCAGCCTTTTCAGGTTTCAGGGCCTGTGTGAACGCATATGCAAAACAACAACAACTGCTGAGTGGCTAATGTTCACAAGCTGTTGGTGGTGGAGAAGAGTGGATTAGAAGCTGCAAGGATGCAGCCTCATCTCTGAGTGGCAACAGCAAAAGCTCCAGCAGGGACTGAACTGTGATAGGGAATCAGCTCTGAACCGTGGTGGGGAATCAGCTTGAGTAAAAGTCCTGGACTTTTCCGGAGTTGTCATCCAACTGCTGTCCACTTCCTACCACCGCTTTCTGCACTCCTGGCTGAGAAACAAAGCATAAAGAAGATAGCCACCACCACGGTCTCCCTTCCACCACCTCTCCAAACAGGAATTTAGAAAGCAGATGGAAAAGCAGTGGCAGAGAGTCAGAAACTATGGGTGTTTTTAGACCAGTGCCTCCCCACTCACCCATCATACATTAGTGATGTGCACAGTAACTTTGGGTGATTTCAGACGAGACAGGGCGGCATTCTCCCTGTCCCGGAATCACCCAGATGATTCCTCACCAGGATCACTTTGGCACGTCCAACAGACGTGCCGGCTGATCCCGGCGGGGAATCGGGGAGGGGTTGGGGCCGCGCGGCACAACGCGCAGCGCAACGTGCGGCCGCACGGTCCCGCCCCCCCATGGTCCCCCGGCGCCCACCCTCTGGGGAGATGGGCAGGCGCTGCGGCCAATGCGGCCACAGCGCCCAGCTGATTTGACCACGGTCCGGAATNGCGGCCGCACGGTCCCGCCCCCCCATGGTCCCCCGGCGCCCACCCTCTGGGGAGATGGTCAGGCGCTGCGGCCAATGCGGCCACAGCGCCCACCTGATTTGACCATGGTCCGGAATCCCGCTGGGGATTCCGGGCCGTGGTCGCCAGCCAGACGTTACTTTTTTGGTTCCCGCTGGGGATTTCTTTGAACACGCTTTCAGGGATTGTCCGGCGGGGAGCCCTGGAAGTGTGGTTGAAAGTGACCCCATGTGGGAATTGACCGTGGTGAACATATGGCGGCCGCCTAACAGATGTTCAGGGTGCTTTGGCCCCATGTGTGTATTGACCGTGGTTCACTGTGATCTCGTCACGTCTGAAAATACCCTCTTTTCCATTTTTGTTATTAATTTCTTTGTCATTATAAAAATGTCATTCATTTCTGTTATATTTTGTTAGTCTTTGTTTTGTTTTTTTACTTTCGTTTTTGATTTCCATTGGTTTTAATGAAAAACATATTTGTGGCTGTAGATTTTAAAGTTTTCATCCAATTTGGAGAAACCTAGCAGGTGTGTACACCCCATGAAGGGAATGATGTGTGCCAAATTTCAGAAAGATTGGATAAAGGAATCTGATTTTATAAGCAGTTGATATTTGTTATTTTACAAAATTCTGCATGCAAAGTCATGGCTCTAACATCATTATCTCCCAACCAATGTGAATTAAACTTGACATAATTATACCCTTACCCAAGGGTAATATCCCGGACAACTTTCAAAAGTTCCAATGTTATAAGCAATTTACTTGTAAATGGATTTTTGGCTGTAACGTCTTTGTTTTCCAGCCAGTTTACGTGCAATTATATCTAAGACAATTACAATCATCTTTACTAAATATCAGAAAGATCTTATAAAGTATCTCAAATTTATAAGCCTTCACAGCATCTGGAGAGTATGAGCCTATTCCAGCAGGGATTCTCTTATGTTTGTCACTGGGGTAAAAAAAATGTATTTGTAATGCCAATTGCCAGAAGAAATTTCACCCATATATCATTATGTTCTTTGACCACCCTAGCCCCTCTCCCTCACTTTTTACTGGGAAGTTGGAAGCATTTCCTTAGGAAAGAGCCAATAAGGGATTCTCTTATGTCCTTTGTCACCGTGCTTCAGGATGTGATTGTGATGACAATTAGCTAGTACATCCAATATCCTGGATGTGTGACCCATGTCTTCTGACTGCTGGGATGCTTCCCTCTTCCTTTCTGCCTGAAGTCCAAGTTATGTTCCTCCTATGCCTGCCTCAGAGCCATCCAGGATTGCTCCTGAAAATCTGGAAAAATGCAGTGAGAGAGGAAATCACATCTTTGTCCCAGCCAGGGTGTCTCTGAAATGTCAAGCCAATTGGCAGAGGAGATATATGTCATCTCTACTGCTTGGCACAGGCTTCAGTCTGGACGGACACCCCAGGTGCATGGGGGTGTCCATCAACTTGGAGAATGCCCCAGGAGAGGGCAGGATGATGTTGGGCAGCACTAGAGGTGTGTGGGAATTGGATTTATGTAGCTAGCTGAACTCTTGCAGTTAGCTCTAATGCACACACACATGCACATGCACACACACACACACCTGCCAGCAAAGTATGAGAAAATGCTCTGACCAAAGCCAGAACTAACCACAGACAAAGAGCAGGCCCAAAGAACAGCATCTTATAAGTATCCTGTATACCTGCCTTGAAGCCACCATCAATTGGTCCTCCTGTAAATGTGGAAGCATGTAGTAATGCTACATTTCACTTCAAATTATGTCTCTCCACACTTACTTCTGCTATCTCCCTTGCTAGACAACACTACTATGCCTCCCGCATTGAGTCCTGTTCTCGAGACCCTCGCCGCATGTTCTCTACCTTTGACTTCCTCCTCAAGCCTCCCTGTCCTCCCCCTCCTTCTTCCCTTTCTGCTCAGGATCTTGCCTCCTTCTTCACCTCCAAGATAGACAAGATCCACCTCGACATCGCTTCCCACTCCTCTCTTCCCACTCCCACCCCTCTCCCTCCTCCCCCTCCTTCTCTCATGTCCTCCTTCTCCCCTGC